>JAMKCH010053495.1:0-10212 GCA_023653785.1 Ophioderma brevispina
CCGACCTTTATAAACTCGAGGATGTTAATAGGTGGGGCAATCATGCCCCGGGAACATGCGTTGTCAGCATGCCAACAGCCTGAGGCCGAACATACCATTACAAATAAAAAAAGTTAAATCGCCACAAACTCCCCCTTCGAATAAAATGAACACAAAACACCTACAAATAAATAATAAATATCATAAACTCCCTCTACAAATATTAAAATAAATCTATTAATAAAATAAAACTAACATTTAGAAACAAAAAACATAGGCAAAACTCCGAAATAAAACAATATTGCCAGAGCTATCGCACATGCGCATGGACAAGGGGAGTGGGAACCTCCCCTAACAAAACTTGGTATGCGCCCACATAAATATTCATTTTACAAACGCCTGCTGCAACTTCATACAGACGATGCGCTTACATCCTTGAACGAATGGATTTGTACGTAAACGTAAATATAATCACAGTACACAGTGCAATCAGTGACTGATTCTTTGCTCGTGTTGTTATTCGAACGTATATTTTATCTAGGTTTCGCTATTAAAAAATCGCGCTTTCGACGGCCGCGTTCGCTACTACAACAAACACATACGTGAGTATTGACTCTGATATCTTGAATACGGGGTTACACATGCGACAAACACAAAAACAAACGGAAAATAACACACTTCTAGGCCGATTTTGCTTACGAAATTCATTCAGCTTGAAGAGCACATCCCACACTTTCACACGACCAATTTTGAACAAATATGCTCAATCGAGGGCAACGGAGATACGCCAAGACTTTTTCGCCCGCTCTGCCGAATCGGTACGATTAGATTAGCTTCACTCATGAAGCTAAAAATTAGGGGGAATTTTTCCCATCCTTCTGGTGCCGCCACTGGATTTATAATATTACCAATAGTAATAATAGTACATGAAACATGTATTATCATAAAAATAAAACCATATTTAGATTTGTTTATAAAGATTACAAATATCCTAAATAAATACATTATGTAGTTTTCTCATGCATTAATATACAGTGGTAATATACTTTCTTTGACAGGTGGAACTTCCTCTGGAGGTTGAAATAAATTTATTCCCCAATGTCAAAAAACTTGATATATAGATCATCCATACAATATACACTGATACAGCATCAACACATGCATATTAAAAATATACAATTTGAAATATCTTTGCGATTACAGTAACCAATTTCGGTAGCCATGCATTTGTTTCTTATGCACTTATATGTCACTGTGCAGTCACTGTCATTTCATGACAGATCTTTTGTGCATAACAAATGTTTTTCTACCAATATATTAACTTTACCAAAATATTAACTATATTGTGTTGTAAATAGTTGCGATGTGGTATATCAAAACCAGCCTGAATTGGGCAGGAGATGAAATTTGCCAGTGAGTTCATTGTAAAATATCAAAACACAAGACTTTTTGCTTCACATTGTCTTTTTGTGTCTTTTTGTTTCAGCTATTGATCATTGCTACCTGGATTTAGGGAATTTTGAAAAATTACTTTTCGAAAATGTTCTAAATGAAAAAAAACCTATAAAATAATAAATATAAAGGACTATAAAAGAAACTTCTGTCCAAAATATTTTTACCAGTGGAATTTTACCTTCAAACTTTTGCAGCATGTTTTAACATAGATGGACTCACAAATTTGTAAAAAACTAAATTCTGATAAAAATCACCCTTCATTCCCCATTAAAGGCACTATCAGTGATTTGATAAATCAGAAAATCGAAAAAAAATCATCAAAAATCGGATTTTTGCACGTCTGTAACAAGTACAGGTACTCTAACATATCCTGCAAATGATAAGACCAGAAGCAACCTAATTAAGGACAAATCGGATATTTTAGTCATTACTGTCCGAACGGACACTTACTACAACACGTAATTGAATGGAGATCCATATAGTGTCTAAGAATCTGGCCCAATTCCGCCTGGTTTTGAAATACTACATCACATTTCTTGAATAAACTAAATGTATTGGACATCAAATTTGTTACCATTATGAGGACATGTGGTCCAGTTTAACAACTGACTCATGACCAAAGGGCATGGGTTCAAGTCCCCCTGTCGCCGATGTGTTGTGTACTTGGGCAGGCACTTTACCTCACTTGCCTCTCTCCACCCAGATGCAAAATAGGGAGCTGTTAGGAATATAGCCCATTGAGCACCGCCCAGAGGTATAGGTATGCCTTGGGCATTTATATGGGAGCTGACGTATTGTAGTGGAAGCAGTTTTATTTATTTATCATCACAAACTATTTTAATTTCAATGAAAGATCTTTGTGTAAAGAACAAAATACAATTATAAAGCACAAATTTGTAACACTAAACTTTAAATTATTGAGTTGCAAAATCAAATTTTTACGATATACATTACACAAATTATGCATGGATACATGTTTACTACCTTTGTTAAATACCAATTAAGTGCTCAAAAATAAAATATGTACATATCACAAAAACATCAAATATAAACATAAACAAGTCAGAGTCTTAAGAGAAAACAATATAAACTAAGAAAGCATCAGTACGAGAAATTAATGTAGTCCAGAAAATATAAAAGCAATTTCCAAATATAACATTTTTAAAAGGTGATATTTTTCCAATAATCATGGAGGTAACTGGCACAGGAAGCAGTAGTGTTATGGTGAAGTTTATAGTGAAGTTTATGGTGAAGTTGTGAACAAACTTTACAGTAACTGAAGTTTATCAGTGAATTAATTTTGCAATTATTATTATTTATTTATCCAATTATGGAAGTGCTGATCGGTTGGCGTCGAGATAGTGATTAACCTCCTTTTTGAAACTTGCCCGCGTCTACAGATGTGGGAATGTATTCTGGAAGAGCATTCCAGATGCGAGCAGATGATGGAATGAATGATCACTGATGGCTAACGAGAAATGGCACCAATCTGAAGTCATAACAACAACAAATGCCGATTTTGAAGGAACCAACTGAAAATCCCCAGTTTAACCATTTTAAACCAAAAGAGCACCTATTTTGATGAGTGCCAGTCATGTAAGTCCAGAGAGTGCTCACAATCAAGTTTCAAGTCCCACCTCCCTAGGATCCTCCTATAATTATGACAGAAGAATGTGGTTCAAATTTTAGTAAACAGAGTATAGAAAAAATAGAATGGAGTCTTTGATCATGTAATGTACTGTGAAACACCAAAGAAGTCACCTCTATTACTGCAAGTTAAGTCTGCTCACATGATTATCTCTCAATATCATTGAGAGTGGTTACCAAAAATGCATTTTTCTTTCAATTATCAGTACAACACATTTATATTTTCTGGAAAAATTGATCTCCACGGAGCTTTCTCTCTCTCTTCTCCTATAAGCCGAATAAGGAAAATAGAACTAAACAAAAAATATATAAAATTTAAGGATACATAAAAATAAAGTTAAACAATCTAAGAAATACTTAAGTACCATAAGCACCAGTAAGTTACACGTACAATGTCTAAACCTCTACCTCTAACTTAGTTAAAGGAGTGAGAAGAAAAAACCTGGTTATTTACATTTTCTGATTTATAAGGCATCACATACTTAAAACTGTAAAAAAAAAAATTGTCCACTTGTTCCAAATTTTTGATGTTGAGATTATGAACCTATGTGCACTACCAAACACATGAAACTTTGTAATTTACTTGTGTTTTTGTGTCAGTGATTCTATTATTTTCAAAGATAACAGCTATGCTAAGCCACGCCCCCCGTGGATAATAAAATACTCATCTAGATGTTTTTTTTGTACACGTGTGATGTGATTTGAACTGAAACGAAAAACTGTCACTGTATATTGCGAACAAATCTACCATAACCGCTCCTACTTTTGACAGAAAGTAAGTTTGAAATCTCATCATTTGATTTTTCAGTTCTAAGAAAAGGTTATGGCCTGTATTTTTATTTTTGGGGGGGGGGGTTAAATAAAATTACTCAGAATAGAGTGTTTTTGCCTGTAGTACCACAGTGTAATATCACAGCACAGACATTAGTGACGCAGGGAGCCAAATTCTATGCAAATGTCAATCAAGACTTGCTCATGTGTGGGCGTTATTAAGAGAAATATTAGTTTGTTCATCAGTGGTGAGGTGTGTAAGCCAACCAATTTGTTACATAGGGTGTATATGTCATAGAGATTCTTAAACAAAATTGGTGCTTTTGTGACCGAATTCTTGCCTTGATATTGCAAAATGGTCTGACATAAATCAATATTTTGTTTAATGCCACTCAACCCTTACAAAAAAACCCATGAAAATTGCAATTTTGCCTAAATATGTACAGGAAAGGACAGCCACAAAAATGGTATGACTGGCTCGCTGTTAGGGCAAAATCATGGAATCTATGGAAAATAGGATTCTCACGAATTAAACACTTTTACCCATGAAAAAATAAATACAAGAAAAAAACAGTAAAACATATTTGACCTTAGCAATAAAAAAAACCCAAATAATTTCACAAGAACATAATTTCATTACCATAAGAAAGAGTTACGTTAACAATCAATCTGCGTTTGCATAAATGTACATAGATGGTTCATCCAGATATGAGAATATTTACTATTATATATACAATACTTATTTCATCAAAGTGATGATGACAACAAAATATTAAGTGTATTTCATGATTTTAGTTGCTTCTGCTTAATGGATTTCCTTACCGTAACCAAATTTAAAAACTTGGGGTCATATTATGTACAATGCTAAACCCTTTCCAAAAACAAAGATGGCACCCCAATGATTATTAAACATATGCAATGGAATGTGTTGATAAGGGAAAGGGATCACATTAGAAAGAAGAAATGGGAAAAAAACCCCAAGGTCCGTATGCACAAAAATGTAAAACCAGGTTTAAAGTTAGACCTGGTCTAAGTCAAAATTAGTTTTGTCCAAAATTGGTAGTTATTCACACTTTCTTCGTAAAGTAACTAGCAAATTTGAAAGATTAAAATGCCAATTTCAAAATAAATACAAAAAAACTCACTTCATTGTAAAGGAAAATGTCTTTTCTGTTGGGACAAAATTATACTTAGACCAGGTCTAACTTTAGACCTGGTCTAACTCTTTTGTGCATACGGACCTTAGTGGTGCGAAGGATTTTTAAAAATGCATTAAGCCACTCAAAAACCAGAAACCCAAAGAAATGCTCCAAAATGCAAAATCTAAAATAAAAGCTAAGCATGTGGTCTTTTGAAGAAAACTTTAATTTTTTTTCTAAGCAAAAATACCTTGACACCCTCTTCAAGTGTAAGTCACTATGAGTTATAATATGCTCATCCACCAAGGACACAGTTCAGTGTCCTTTGGCGTAATTACATTATATATACCCTTCATGCCTACTCTGTATCATATCGTTAATTCTGTTAACGGTCCCAGGAAATGCAAATAGAATTGATGTAGTTTGTGTCAAGTCTACAAGGACGGACTAGAAAGCATTCAATATTTGGGTTGGTGATGACATCATTAGTGAAACTATTGATTTTTCAGAGAGTAATAGAAAATTCCAGGCGACTGGTGTGAATCTATTCATGACACTGACTGAAATCAATAATTTCACTAATGATGTCACTGGTAGTGTATTTTTTTTCTGGCCCTGATTATTGGTATGGAATGTCCCGCAAAGATTTGGAGTAGGTTTATCATCTCATTTCCTGGGACCTTTAACAGAATAAAGCACTCAACCCAGCCACTCCAAAGGTTGTGATTTTGAGCACCGCTGTGTCCTTGAGTGAGGGCTTCACCTATGTTACTCCTTCTACCAAGGTACACAAATGGGTACCGGTTTTATTCGATGCTGGAAGGTAACAGACTCACTGTAGGGGTATAGCAATTCCCCTACAGGAACATTGTGGAGTCTGGCCCAATTCCTTTGAAAGAGATGTACACCAGTCTGCCCCAGTTAAGTGTGAAAGGTATAATGTAATTATGCCTTGAAATATGTACTATAGTCTTGTGGAAGATTTAGGTAGTCTTCTACACTTCAAAGCCACATCCCAATCTGTGGAAGATTTCAGCAAAGTGGATTTCAATTGTGCTAACCATTACAAAACCAATTATACATTATGTTGCTGAGACAAGCACTCCCTGGGATTTTATATACAGCCCGTCTCAAAAAAATGGTACAATCAAAAACCAATTTTTTTCATTATCATGCTTTGAGGTGTCCGATAAACGATAATATCGGATCCTACGCATTGATAATGATAAAATTGGATGATTTGCGCCCAATATTTATTGGTTTCGCTATGAGTTTTAAAATATTGGGCTCGATTGCGTCTCGCCCAATATTTTTGCAAACTCATAGCTCGACCAATAAATTTGGGCTGAATCAATCCAATTTTATTACAATATTATATCTCAACACAAGTAAGTCAATTTGTACATCACATTAAAGAGAAAAGACAAGGCTTTCCAGGATTTTTTGTTTCATCTCATTTGCTTCTTTCAATCGAGAGATAACTCCAGCTTACTGCGGAACACAAAAATCGAGTTGTGCCACTTTCTTGTTGAGTGAAAACGGTGAAAAATTAGTTAAACATAATTTTACTTCACACTTGAACAGATATGAAATTCTTTAAAAAGGGATTAACTTCATAAAGAAACTCTAAAAGATACGAAAACAGTTACGTAATGGTGGAAGTTATGATCAGTAAGTTCTGGCTTCAAGATAAAGTGAATAACATTTGACATACTGTTGTTTGTTAGAAGAGAACCATGAGCATACAGCAACCTGGAGGAGAGAGTTTTTATGGTCTTCAAGTATCATGAAACACAAATTCCTACCAAAACTTTGATACTTTGCTTCCAAATTCAAATTTTTATTGACTTCAACAATTAGTAAATGCACAAAGATAGTGCAACATTTTTAAACCATTTCTTTGGATTTGGAGTGATTATTTTGGTTGCAATTACATTCCTTCTGGCATGATTTTAACAGATACCAATTTGTAATAAATTCAAAGCTCCATTTCACTGACGCGTAATAAATATTTGTATGGTTTGTTATTTATGAAAAGAAGATATTTATCATTGAACTGATTATGTTGGCTATTAAAACTTGTGTCAATAAAACTAGACTTCCTTTATTTACTTTAATCTGTGTTTTGTTTCTTTTGTCAAGTTGCCAATATGTTGGAGCTTCATAGGGACCGCAAGGCATAAATTGGGCAAAACACTCTGCCCATCATAAAAAGTGGCACCAAAATTGATTTTGGTATATGGCACTAATTGATTTTGTTGCACTAAATCAAATTATAATATAAACAAACACCATTGAATGCCTGGTCTTTGTTCTTTAATATTAAGCAAATAAGAATAACTATTTTGAAATTTCTATTTAACCAATTTTTTTTTCTGATTGTACCACTTTTGAGGAACGGGCGTTGTATATTGAAGATTATATAAATTGAGGGGGAAGTTTAGCTGTGCTATCAGCTTCCTGAAGAAAAAAAAACAATCTTCTATGATACCAGTCGGTTCAAGGCAACAAAAAAGGATACAACGCCCCCCATTATACAATGATAACCTTTACTGATATAAGAAGTAGTACTAGTGGGGTGAATTTATGTAATCCTGTTATAAAATGAACTCACAGTGGGGGAATTTAACCCTGTAATAACAACAATGGGGAAGCAGCAATTTTGAAACAATGCATTTTTATTCAACAGGCTGTTTGACTGGTTCAGTTAATGTTGACTTCTGGCAAACTTCCCAAAATAACACACAGAGTTCACTCCTTCATGTAATTATGAATACCATTTTTAAAAGGCAGTTCTCAAACCACTTGCCTTTGTCGCTTTGATGATCACCTGGGGTATTTATTAATGAGTTTTGTGATAAATTATTGCAAATTAGGCCATCAAATATGCCATGTACTAACCTATGGGTTTAATATGGTGGAGTCATTATCTTCATAGCATCTAAAAAAAATATGCTTTTTGCACCAAATTATGCATTAGCATAATCACGATGCAGATGTCATTTTTGCAACATGTGCATGGAACCATAGCGATCAGCTTTGCCATTATGGGGAGATATTAGGTCTAATTTGTTCATATATTCAGATGAATATACCCAACATACCAACCTCCTTAACTTAATGTCATTTGCACTGGTTTCGGTTGATTGCCTGAGTATTTTTAATACATTAACTTAAGTTTAATATCTTAATTGGGTCCTGATTTAAAATTTCACCCAAGTTTATAGAAGGGATTACATTCATGTAAGGGACTCCCATTCGTTGTGTAATTACGACCATTCAAACACACTCTATACACCTATCCAAAGCATTCCCATTGCACACCGCACTATTTTGTCAATTAAAGGGACAAAAGATTACAATTTTTTCTCAAGCGCTGGATAAGTAAACATTTACTTAACTGAACTGGGAATCAAATTAACTTTAATCTTTGATCAATGTTTACAATGGTTCGGCACCCCACCCACAATCTTAACGTCTTGATTTAAATTATCTGTCCGCTTTGTTGTAAAAAAAATCATCAAATTAAAAACTCTGCTGGGCTTCATGCATTTTCTGGAGCACAACAAGAACTGACCTTGCGTTCACTTCATAAATTATACACCGCGGCGCTACTTCTTACTTTGAGCTGGACAGAGTTATAGGAACATATGATGATATTCTATGTTGCATCTATGAACAGGCTGGATCCTGATGGGACTTACTTTTTAAATGGACTCAACATTAATAGACCCACAAACAGACAAATGCACCCAAATACGGAGCTCGTTTCATACTTCCCTCGTGAACTCAATCAGCAAGGATAATTACAATGTCATCACTGGCCAATCATCAATTGTGCTTTACGACCAATCACAGAAGACATCGCCAGAACAGTTCTTTGCCAGGCACAATGCAATGTATTTTGTAGCGATACTCCCCAATTTGAAAATGACCAATGCCTGCTATACTTTGATCACAACCAAATAGGCAGGCCTCATAACAGTGCCAACTAATATGGAATAATGTAGGCGCAATGCAAGAGACGCAGTGTGTGGATTATGCGTGGCATGCACGATTCTGTGCAAACGCTAGTGTACATTTGGTTTACTTTTACGCACAGAACGATAACAAACAAATAATTCCCGCCTATTTGGTAGTAATCAAAGTATAGCATAATGCATTAAAACACAGTTCATGAACCTGTGATACATTATTGTTCCAATTTCCTTCAACACTGGTTTGGGATAAGCAACAATATTAACTAAAATTTTGCAGTTCTCGGCTTTTATGCTCACTATATTCAAAGAATATGAGCTGTGGGCCGCTCCATGACTTTGGTGCACCTAAGACACAAGTTTGGTTCCAATTGAACTTCAACTTTTCAATTGAGGTCAATTTTACATTTTTAGCCTATTTTTCAACTAGACCGCACATGACCTTTGACCTTAGCATATGACGTTTGACCTCATCAACATATGAGGATCCCATGGTGCACCTATGACACAAGTTTGGTTCCAATTGAACTTTCAATTGAGGTCAATTTCAAACAAAAATTAACGTCAATTTTAAAAAAACTTAACATTTTAGTGAAACATCCACACACACGCACATACACATGCACAACGGATTGCTAAGTGGTCCTCCAGCTATAGCTGGCGGCCCACAAAAAGTGTGAGGATGCATCAGGCCCAACTTGGGGCATTTTCACTTATTTTGAAACACTATTTTGTTTTTAATATGATCTCTTAACAAATATACTCAAATATACTTTTAAAAATACAGACCAAATTCTCATATGGTAGATAAATGTACAAAAGCTACCCAATGTTTCATGTCCAAATTACCACTTGTAGAAAACCCCCTATTAAGTACTGGATCTGTGGGTGAAAAATAGAAAAACAATGTGTAATTCCTGTGCATATAATTTGTTTGCAAGGGCAAACTATATTTTTACTTTCATATGATAATATAATTCATTTTTTTCATCTGTTTAACTTGCATGTAGTTTATTTACTGAGAGTAAATAGTTAAGACACTATCAGTGATTTGACCGAAGAGTTCATTTGCAAGAGTAGCTTAAATGTGAAGGGTAAGTCTCTAGAATTCACATAAGTTAATTTTTTCCAACTGAAAAATTGACAGAAAAGGTAAAAACTGCAATGTTCAAAGATATGAATCTCCAATCAAATATGTGTTACAGTAAAGTGTCCATACAGACAGTAATGACTAAAATATCTGA
>JAMKCH010053496.1:0-10375 GCA_023653785.1 Ophioderma brevispina
AACGTTAAATTTAACAAACGACAAAGGGCCACAAAAATCTGAAAGACAACGAGTAGGGAAAATTTCCTCAAAAAAATCTTGGCTACATTGCCTTTCAAAAATTTAATGCGGAATCTATCAAATGGCTCCGTATAAACTGAAGATGATGCATGAGCATATTTCCAGAAAGAACATTGCTAAAAATGACCCCCATTCTTGACAATTTATATTTTCATCGGAAGGCTATATCAAATTGAACCTGCTGGTCCACATGGTCTATCCCCCCCCTTCTCTCTCTCTCTCCTCTCGTCCTCTCTCCCTCTCCCATCCTCCCCTCCTCGGCTGCCTCTACCCTCTTCCTCTCCCACATATGGCCACCGATTGTTTCAAATTTTGACTTACCTTTTTTGTGAAATTTGACTCGACCTTTCCCCAACCCCCGTACATACCCCGGGGAGGACCTGGGAATGGATTAACTGGTTAGTAGGGGCTTGTGTCCCTCCCCTACAATATATTCTAATTTGTGTACCTAGCTCATCTGGAAAACCAGTTATGGCAAAATGTTTACTTTTTTTTGAATGTTGACATTTTTTACATTTTCCTCCTCCCCAACCCCCTGTCGACCCAGGGGAGAACCCTGGGGGAAGGATGTACATGGTTTAAGGGGCTGTGTCCTCCTACAATATGATCTTAGTTTGGGTACTCTATAGCTCATCTGGAAAAAAATATGGCAAAAATTTTACCTTTGTGTGAAATGTTGAACCTGTTGTTTGACATTTCCTCCTCCCCACCCCCATTTCCAGTAACCCGGGGAGGACCCTGGGGAATGGCGTGGTTATGGCATGGTTAGTAGGGCTTGTGTCCTCCCCTACATATATCTAAGTTGGGTACTCTGGCTCATCTGGAAAAAAGTTATGGCAAAATGTTTACCTTTTTGTTGTCCAGACACACGCAACACTCCTTACATTACGTACTCCTTACATAACTTTCCAGATATTTGCCATTTCATAAGCCGTGATTTTCTACGCATCAATCCAATGTTCCATAATTTTTGGAGAAATTTTTGACAATAAAGTCCAATTTTTGGTGACGAGATATTCAAATAATCCCAAAAGGACCATTTTAAGGGGGTTTCAAAATTTGCTTTGATAACAGGCATTAGGCAATCATAAGAACAGAGTGTCACATTGGGATTCTATTCAATTTTTGGTTTTAGTTCATGCACAACCTAGTCCCCCCTCCCGACTTACCCCCCAAAAGTTGAGATTTTTCTATCATCTGAACCCGGTCGTATATAATAAATTCACAATTTTGTATTTTAAAACGGTTTTAGCTGAAATTATAACATAGTGGTTTTTGGGACCGTGAGAAACAAGCATTTGCGCATAACACAAAAAGCTGCAAAACCGCAAGATCGGGATCGGGAACAACTCGGATTTTGTGAATAAGCTTTTCTCGCGTTCTCGCCCATTAAAAACTCTAACAGATAAATTGCCCAGAGTGTAACAGTCAGGACCGACCTATTTCAAGATACCACCAGGCCCTAACGTTTACTAGGCATTGCTGTTAACTGGTCTAATAGATTAGACACTCATAGAACTTCTTTCCTTTCTATTTGGCCTACAACCAATCCCGCCCGGGACCACCAGTGTCTTAAAAGTGAAAACAAAGTGATTTTAAATGCTTATTTTAAAATAAACAAGCTGAATTTCATATTTTGCTCCTATATGAAATTAAATTAAAATGTTTTAAGTGATTGTGTTTTTTTGTGGATTTTGCACTCAAATTGGAATTTGTCACTTTCACAAAACAAATAGATTGAATTTTCTTTCGTATACCGGCTTCTAAAGAAAATAAATAAATATTCAAGTTTGTTATTTCTAAACAGAAACTTTAAGGTGTTTGACGTGTTTGTGTCACCATAAAATTTTCCAGAATTACATATTGGTAATAACTTTTAACAACGTGCACTGCTGATTAAAGAATCTAAATTCTTGTTTTTGTTTTTGAGCTATAGTCAAAACAAAAAAAAAGGTATGTTGTCACTTTTAAAACCACGCAAGTCATGGGAAAAGTCAAAAATATGACGTTTGGATCGCATACAAATAAAAACTTCTCGTAAATTTTGTATTTCTAATAGTTGAGGTCCCCCGATGGGTTCGTTCTTCAAAATTTTGAAATAAAAAAGAGGGCACGACTTCTCCATTCAAGGCGAAACACCCTAAAATTGGACAACTTTCAAATTGGGCGTCTTGTTGGGCGGCAAGAACAATCCGCTCCACATTCGTCATGCGCAAAGCAGTAACGCAAGCGTAGAGATGCGCGATTTTAATAACCGCAAACCAACGCACAGTTATCCGCTGGACCTGCGCGTGATACCTTCGCACCTCAAAACTAAAATTCTTCCATTCGTCCAAGACTGGGCTCTAAACAGAATGCTGAAGGTGTAAAGCAGCTTGCGCGTAAACAAATCACACGTCAAACAAGTACGTATACATACGTCATAATTTCTCACAGTGCAATGCAACTTTTTAAAGAAATATATACATTAGGTTTTAACATTTCACCCCGGGACAGTTTATTTTTACAGTTCTGAAGCTGTAATCTGCACTACATAGAGTTTTAAAGCTTATCAATAAAATGTATGTGCGGGTTTTTGATGTCCTTTTTCAAATAAAAGATATTAATTAATTAAGAAAATTGATATGACTTAATCAGTGACATTTTCTTCAATAATTAAATTTTGACACATAGAATTTGTTTATAATGTTGTTTGGCATCGGTTCAAATTTGTATCCTCTCTCATCCTCTCTCAACTGAGAATCCCGAGAGGATTTTATAAAATTCTTTTGCATTTCTTTCATATTTGTGTGACGTTATGTAAGTACTTTGGTACGATAGACGTCCAAGTCCGCTATCTCGTCTGGAGTGAGTAAGAAATATATAAATAAAAGGGCAAAAAGGTAGAAAATGATATATAAGAAACGGTAAAAGAACAACTAATTTACAAAAAACAACAGAATAGAAGCGGTTACAAAAGGAAAAAGGAAAATTTAAATAGATATAAAGTAGATAAGAAACATGGAAGATGACCCACAAAATAACAGTAAAATTAAACATTTTAGTATCGGCCTATTTTTAATTCAGCGTTAAATGCTTTCTTCTACTGACGATGACACACGAGACGCAATTAATGCAATTCTATGAAATTCATTTGCCAAAGACAGAACTTCTTTTAACAATTGACAGCTTAACTATAATCGAGAAGAACTTGGACAGAATGTTTTACCTATACCTGTGAACATTATGCGAAATAAGTGATCGATGTTTAAAAATATTTGACCAAAGAACAAATGAATATATTTGATAACATAGCAAACAAACTGATCTTTTTTCGGAGAATAAATGAAAATTGCATAAATATTTATTTGAAAATAAATGGGAAAAACTACTTAACAACAGTAAATTCAAAACTTAACCGCTCTGCCTTATTTATATTTTGCTAAATTTTTTAAAAAACAACAACAACACGAAATAGTGCTGCATTGCATTTTCCTTCCCTCGCGCTCTTATCCCCAGCTCCCCTGCCCCTCCCTCCGCTCTTCTCTCACAAAAAAAACACTCGCTCTCTCCTCTCACCCTCCTACCCTCTCTCCCACATATGGTCTACTAGGTTTCAAATTACTTCAAAAATGGCAATATAATGGCTAATGTATTTAATGGTATCTCGGCACACTACAAACCCTCCGCCTTTAAGTTGAAAGCGCAACACCTCTATAGTTCCTATAAACACAGACTTTGAGCGTATTTTGCTCGACATATATGAACCCCCCCGTGAAACATCGATTCTTTGGGGGCTCAGGAGGTAATAGCAAAAAAAAAACAAGGGTTTCCAAAATCTCTAATGTGAAAAAAAAATTACGTTGTCCATCTAGGTTCAAGAAGCAATATTTTAAAAAAGACATGAATTCATTAACTTCCTCTCGTGCCAATTCAGTGCTCTGGTAAGGCATAAACAAGAGGCGCATAAACTTCCCCATGTGAAAGGATTAAGCTGAAAAAGGTTTCCTTGGTACAAAAACATGTTGAAATTCTAATTTTCGTATAGAATCAAATACTTAATTCAACCTATGTTTTATATTGAAATTTAGCAATAAAATCGCCCGTTGTGTTCACTTTCAAGCATTTCTGTAACCATGCAAAGACAAGGTAAAGAATTTATTGGGGGTATTATCTATAATGAAATCACTCCTTATGACACAATATATGGTGCCCAAAATCCCTCGGTGCACCTTTAACCATCACATGTTTTGAAGAGCGGCCCCCCCAATTTTCAAAATTTGATATCTTTGCACAGTAATGTTGGTAACTGTCTAGGAAACTAAAACCAGGTCCTTCCGGCTGAAAGATTCAGATTCAATTTATTCAGCATACATATCTTCGTGACATAAATGTATAATACAGTATATAATCTAAAATTCTACATAATAGATGAAGTATCAATTATAAAATGTCTAAGACGAAACAGGTGCGGAATATCATCTGCTAGGACAGTAAATTGGACAACCCCGATGGGCGTTATCGTTTTGATTACTGGCCCTGTAATCCATAAAGTAAAATTATCTCAATATTACAAAATACAAAATTACAATAATACACAAGCAAAAGGATATAAAATAGTACATAGGTAAATGTACATAACAAGAAACAAACAATATATCTAACCAAACAAACACTTACAGCATATTAGCACATTTTTTTGGAAGAGCGCCCCCAATTTTCAAAACAATTGAGATTTTTCACGGTTGCAATTGGTAACTGGCTAGTAACTTACCTGTGAACGGTTTCTCTACAATGTCTATTGTGTATACCACCGAAAGGAAATTTTTGTAACTAGAAGAATTATATCATCGGGGATCCCCTGATAATAATTCAACGGCTGCTGGAAACGGCCTCCAATATGAAATATCCGGGAAATAACGTCATGTACGTATCTACGTGCTCTTATTAGTTGTTTAAATTGGTTCAGGCAAGTCAATTTAGAGTCATTTTCTTGTAGGTGGCACTATTTCATCAATGACGGACCTAAACTTATATTTCCAGCTCTGCCGTTAAGTACAATCTAGGACCCAAGTCTAATTACAAAAGCGCTCATTTTTATGATAAATACGGCATTTTTGATCATCTCGTTCGCAGGTGTAGTTTTCTAGACGATTACAACATGCTTTGCCAAAAATATCAAATTTTGAAAATTGGGGGCGCTCTTCAAAAAGTGCTAATATTGCTTTAACGGGAATAGGAATTGGACAAGAAAGACAGACGTTTCATACATATCTTGAATGCCTACAAGAGAATGCAAACAATGCGTATCTATCATAAAATAACGATTTTGTAATTAGAATTGGGATACAGATTGTACTGCTGAATTTATGTCCGTCCCTGGTCAAATAGTGCCACCACTCAAGAAAATGCCTACTAGCTTGGTTTTCTGAACGCCATAAAACCAACGAATGGATAACGTAAACATTACATGGATCTGGCCTATTTTCCAGCTCTTTCATATTAAAGTCGTTTCCAGAGCGGTTTACGGTTGAATAATCTGATATTACGATAGTCCTTCTTTTGTGATACCATGATAACTCCATATATACATTTTCGAGCTAACCATTCACACGTATAGTTTACCAAATTATGTAACTGTGCAATATCTCAATTTTTTGAAAAATGGTAGGCGCTCTCAAAAATGTGCTGTTTCACAAACAGTATGAAGTGTTCTGGATAATGAAAGTCTAGGCCATTTGAAGAATAGAGATGTTGTCAACACATAACAATAATATACCGCAAAACTGAATATTTGAAACGGTCTGATGAAAAGACTACAAAATAGTCTCTTACACATGATTTAGTCAACATGATCAAAGGAAGAATTGGTTGAATGGTCTGTGAGCAATGACTTGTGTTGTGTGTGTGTGGAATTAATTAATGCCTAAGTAAGACCCCCTCCTCCTGTTGAACGAGGTTACAATCAGTGTCGACGATGCCGGAAGACGACGTAATGTTTGTTTACTTTTAAATAAACTATTGAAAATTGCGCACCGTTTAAAAATTTCAACCATTTCACTGTCTCTGTGAGTGTAGTGTGTGGAGTAGCCGTGATAATTCGCATAGATTTCCGGGAAATGTACATTAGTATGATAATCGAGCTATTTGAAAGTTGATGCAAAACTTTAATGTCTGACTCGGTTGTTTTTGCGGTGCGTTTGTTCTAATAGAATCGAGCGAAAATGCGGAGTCACCGAAGAGAAACAAGCGGCTAGGGGCCGACCAGGTAACCTTGTCAGTCAAGGAGTCTTCTTTGTTGACCGTAGTTAATCCGATGACATCATACCTACGATTGCTACGATTATATCCAACTCCCAGGTTCCTTAATTGGCCATTACTTTTTACAACTAGTTGGTTTCGTCACAGGCCCCAGGGTCAACGGCTTCGTTGCAATTGATCACAACATCAACAATTGAATAATGATCGATCCCTGTCTTCTTACCTTGTGCAGGCTCTTTGTGCAGCGGCGATAAATGGGAGCTCTACAGATCAAATATGTTCATAAATTTTTGCAGCACAGTATAAACGGTTTTTCTTTTTTGGCAGCATTCACGACCATGGAGTTATTATAACTCCCTGCACGACTAAGTTTTTTAAAACAAAGAAGGCATAACATTTATTTTTAATTTTTTACATATTCCCAATGTAAAATGCATAAGTATAAAAACAACCTTGAATTAGAATAAAAATAGAAAAAGTGGGCCCGAACACACACACAAATTAGCGTGAAGCTCACAAATAGTAAATGTTTGACATAATTTTGATCAAATTGAATTAGAATTTGATCGTTTTAAATACCGCATTAGGCCCAAAATATTTTGGGGGCCTCCCTGCTTGACATTGTCCCGTCTCAAATGGCTAATTATCGGCCTATAACCAAATTAGGACCCAAAAGAAAGCTTTATAAATTAACATAGAATAGTAGGGCCTACCCCTATGAAGTCTAAATTTGGCGTGCCTGATAAAAAAAAACATACATTCTGTGTTTTTGAGCTTTTTGTATATTGTTGTAAACTTTTTTTATATAAATTACCTTTTACTTAATGAACCTAAAAGCGGGAAAAATAAATGGAAAACGTTTTTATGTATATTTTCCACAGTCCTGATCCAATACACTCGGCTGAAGCAGAGGGCATGGATATAATTCTGTACGTTATAATTAAAATCGCGATTGCGTTTCATTACATATAAAGATTTTGAAGATTAAAATAGGCTAATGGGCTCCTTCTACTCCGGGATGTAACTGATTGTTTGTCTCTGTGATCTTCAGATTTCTACTACATGCCTGTACTCAACCTGGTACTAGTACCTCGAGAGGGGGTTGAAGTCCACCTTTTTCATTTTATAATACGGTATACTATCAGCAAAATAATAATAATGATAATAATAATAACACAAAATTTATAGAGTGCAAAATGAGAAACCTCTAGCGCTTTACAGAAACTTAACCAAAAACTATACTTTCAAGGATCCATTAAACAGTAAAACCGTTTGAGAAGAACAGTATATACAATCTTATAACCCAGAGCGTTAAACACATATTATAATACATCATGATTAGAATACCCAATAAAAGCAAACAGCTTACAAAAGAAAAAGGAATATAATGTTCTTTACAGCAATATTACGCACATTTATTTGAGAGCGCCCCAATTTTTCAAAAACAATGAATTTTTAACACGGTTTCATTGTAACGGCTAGTAAACTCTACTTGTGGTTAAGCTCACACAAAAAGGAAAATGTCTGTGTGTCACAAACGAAGGATTTTTGTATTACTATCAGGGATCCCCGATAATATTCAACGGCCGCTGGAAACGGCCCTCCAATGTGAAATATTCGGGAAATAGCGCATATACGTGGCTACGCTCTTCCATTAGTTGTTTTATTGGTTCGGACAAGTCATGTTAGAGTTATCTTCTCGTAGTTGGCCCTATTTCCTCACGTGGACGGACAGAACGAGCATTTCGCTGTGCGTTACGGTCCATCTGGGATCGCCCCATTCTAATTACAAAAATCTCTTATTTTATGGATAAATACTCATTTCTTAGCATTCTCGTTCCAGTATAGTTTCCTAGACTACGCAACGTTACTGTGCCAAAATATCAACTTTTGGAAATTGGGGGCGCTCTTCCAAAAATTGCTAATATTGCTTTTAAAAAGAAATGGCAAATATGTTGGGGAATAATACGTTGAAAGATTTCAATTACTTCGATTAACTTGATTTCCAAATCGTTGATGGGTTGTGATCAATTGGCACCGAAGCCGTGACCCTGTGCTTCGGAACATAAACCAATTAGTTTGAACGCGTACCGCCGATCGTTATGGCCGATTAGGAACCTGGAGTTAGGATATAATCTTAGTATGATGACATCGGATTAACTACGGTTAACAAAAGAAGACTCCTTGACGTGACAAGGGTACCTGGTCGGCCCCTAGCCACTTGTATAAGACGAACGTGGAGAGGAATTTAGCAGAAATGCACCACCACCATGGGAAGGAGGCCACCATGACCGTCACCAGGCACATGAAAGACATCTCTGATAATTAAGCTCAGCAGATCTTAACGAAACCATCGATCATGGCTAAGAGAACTCAAATAAGTCACAAAATTGAAATTGAAAAAAGGTGGACATGATTGAAGGGCCCATATCTATGGACATCAAGCAGTGACAGCGAGGACATTGTTGAAATCATTCTGACAATAATATAGTATGATTACTAATTCAGCTGGGCCAAATCAACAAAATTACCAGGCTGTAGAAGGCGTAACAGTGTCCTGTGACCCAGAGGAACAGTTTGTTGGTATTATAACTAGCTACACGTACTACTGGTACTAGTACTGGTTTAATGCTCATGATGCTAGTCATGATAGTAATTTCCCTGTCATGCCTGTTACTGTTAGTACTCAAACCCATTGGGGTGAGAGGCACGGAACACACTGTGCGTACGCGTCTCACTCTCAGTCATCTGCATGTTTATCTAGTGTTTTGCATGATGTGAAGACTGTTTTTTATGACAGCATCAGCCTTCAGGTTGCTGCTAATTATCAACAAAATATAAAAAACTGTGCAAAACTTTTTTTTAGAGTGGGCGACGGCTACTGAACGGAAACTGCATCCAGTCTGAATTTGTCCATTTAGACGAAAATACGTCTTATTTACATATTTGATCCGATCCTTGGGTCTAAGACATAAAATCAATTTGGAAGTTCAAAAAACCTGCATTCCGTACTCATCATACTAGAGAATTACAATGTATATCTAAATGATGTAAAAACAACCATTCCTTGGTTTCATTTATTGTTAAAGACGGAAGTCCGTGTTGACATGATACTTGTCACACAACTTTGAATTAGATCCTATCTTAGATCAAAACTCAGTACTTTTCCCCATCGACCTTTGTTTGAAGTTCTGGTGGCTCTGAAAATAGTTGAATATTTACGAGTGGTAACATTCTTTCACTTATGATTAAAGCTAACAAATAGTATGCCAATTAAACCCTATCGAAGTTTTACCAACCAGAACCCATTTGAACAAGACAAATTACATAAAATAATATAGCTAAAGCCGTGGATAAAACAAAATACCAAAATCGAAAATGCTAACTTCTAAAAACACATGTCTTAGTATGTTGATACAGAGCAAGCAGCTAGCAAGACGCGTTTCTTGACTCCATAGCGGGTCCTTCATCAGTTTCACTGCTAAGGTGTGGATAGCTCCATTACCCATGCTGCTTCATAAGCCTGAACATAAATGTGTTGATACTTTCGTTGGCTACTGCCCTCCGGAGATGTAAGCCCAAAAGTCGTACGGCACCTGGGTTAGTAACTTGCTAACCGTAGTTCACAGTGCAAGTCCCAAATTTCGTACCTACACCTAGCTCGATTAGCTGACTTGCTAACCGCGGGGCACATCGTATTGCCCTGTCACGTGTTAACGACCGTGGCCTACGGTTAAAATTTAACCGTAAGAAACGACACTCATATAATGTGAGTGACAACTTCACAGAATCTTACTGTGGATTTTTTGGGGCTTAAAGATCCGTTTGGTTTTCGTGCGTTATAACTTTACCAATTAGGCCAACTTGAAACTATATTAAGTTATTCAATAATATTAAATAAATTACCTTTGCCGCTAAAACATTACTCCCCTTAAACGTACGACCAACAGGAACTGTGTCGGCGACCGAAGTAATGTCCATGACTCAGTTTTCCAAGGCAGCCGGCAAAGAAGTTAACTAAATAACCCCCTACCCTCCATTACAAATCATAAGCTTATGGAAGAGCAGGTCAACT
>JAMKCH010053498.1:0-10807 GCA_023653785.1 Ophioderma brevispina
GGTTAAAAGCAACGTTGCAGTTCAACTATGTTATGTCCTCACAGCGAAGGTTCCAAAATGACAGCATGCAATATGAATCCACGGTAAATATTATCCATGGGAACCTTCTTAGTCTTGAAGATAAATTTTGTCCAGCAGTTCAAGACGACGGGGCTTTCCCTCGACGACACTAATACTCTACAGTATATCAGTCCGGGATATAATTGCCACGATTTCTATCTGTCCACAATTTGGAATCCTATTTTGATTCCCAGCACATTTGGCTTCACAGATGACAGTAGAATAATTATAGCCTTTCGCTCACGTGGTAAAATAAATATAATAAATCCTGGCACTATGCACTGCACAGATCTACCATTATTGCAGATCAAATCTAGCTATAACTTCTAGCTACTTGCTACTGGCTGCTGGCAAATCTTAACTTCTCCAATCTCTCCTTATATAAGAATTTCACAACTAGTATTCCCACTTCTTAAAATAGATGTTACCACATCATCATGCATAAACATAACCTTGCCCTGTCCAATTGTATTTCACATAAATTACATCATCTGCATTGCATCACCGTACACACCGTATAACATCATGGGAAACTACCTACTTTTGCAATCTGTTTTGTTTTGCCACAAGCTTAGAAAAACCCCAGGTTATTTTATATATAGTACTTAGCTCAATCTATATAGTAAATAACACCTGCATGGTCAGGATTGCACAAACAACTTGACCCATTTTCTATATTTAGCATGTTGGGGAATTCGATAATAAAGTACTTTTCTCATAAGAAATCTTTTTCTCAAGTAAAATTGAGAAATAAAATAATGTTTTAATCACAAAATGGAGGCTAATATAACATAAGTAAAAAAAGACATCAAAGTGGGGCGGCATATAAGATTTCATATATTGCAGTTGTCAGCTACTGCGATAATTTTGCCAACTTTGATTTTTCACTTTTATGTGTTCAAGGACAACACAATGAATCGCTTTCAACTTGTTGCCGAATTTTCAGTGTCGTATTTCGTCACCCGGGGGCGCTTTTTTCAAAATGGCCGCCAAAATCATAGAAAATCGAATAAAAGCGTATTGTTTACCACAAATACCATCTAATAGGGTTAGTTTTCTGCGTTATTTTGGCCAAGTGACCGTTAGAAATGTTTGAAAACCAAAACATCGTTGTTCAGGAATGATGGAGGGCGTTTTTTTTTCAAAATGGCCGCCAAAATCATAGAGAATTCATTAAAAGCAGATTGTTTACCAAAATAATATCTAATAGGGTCGGGTTTCTGGATAATTTTGGCCAGGTGATCTTTAGAAATGTTTTCAAATAAAAACAGTGTTGTCCAGGAATAGTTGATAGGTTTGTTTCCAAAATTTACCGCCAAATCATAGAAAATTAATTAAAATTTGTCCTAAAACATAGTATTGATCAAAATGCCATTTAATAGAGTGGAGTTTTCTAGATTATTTTAGCCTACTGATTTCCTATAATATTTTAGGACCATAAGTGTTATTCTTTACCATTACTAGAGGGCTCTTTTTCCCAAGATGGCTAACAAAATAATTAGAAATTAATAAGATAAATATTAAAAAGAACGTCATTATGTGGACTTGTTTTTCGAGATTTTTACTCTAGTGAATTTTAAAGATGTTTTTACATCAGAAACAATACTGTTTACAATTAATAGATTAACCTCTCCCCAAGATTTGTGGAGTAGAGTAGAGTACAATTTGGGTATATGCTTAACCTTGTTGGAAATGATAAATGGTATCTTTCTTCTGTGGCACACTAATATTAACTAATGTTGCAAAATCCAAATTCCACAAAATGACAGAGGTCCACGTTTTGCTGATATTTGTGCTAAGAAGGTGGCAAGAAAGTGAACCTTTTGCTGATAAAGATGTTCAAAAGTCCAAAAGGGCCTTTTAAGGGAGTTGGTTCAACTTTTGAAGGACCTCCCAATAAATACTGCACGCCTCCCTGATATAGCACAATACATGACATCACATGATGAGTACAAGTAAGAGGTAAAGTGCTACTTTTGTAGCTTTTGGTGGTAACTTTTCGTACCATTAGGGCCGTCTTGGTATATTACTTGGTCGTAAGAAAACAATGATATTTGATCAGGCATATATTGAGGATTTTAGTTTTGTCACTTAATGTCAGATATTGATTGTATCAAGACTATTGATGCAATTTGTCTTGCAACTCGGACGTCAACCATGTTTGTGTGCTCATTTGTTTTCTATGGTGATCCAATCATACACCTTCGCAATTGCATTTGAATATGCAACAAGTCCACGGCCCCGTTTGTAGAAGCTTTTTTTTTCCATAACTAGATCCCATCCCATCATATGCCATGTAATGAGGAACATCTGGTACCGTATACTCTCTCAAGTATGGAACCTGGGTGGCTGATGCTAATTATGTTAGATAGAGAATGTATAAGAAAGAGTCAGATATTTACTATCTCCAAAGAACCAAGAGCACTTGCCCAATTTATAGGGCTGACATCTTCTATCCACTCTATGGAGCTTTCTCGGCTTTTGGATATATTTTTGCTGGCATCATATGGGGGATTACAAGTCCGCTGAAACTCTTTGAACTCTCCGACGTGAAGGTCTTTCGCAAATGAGCTTTGACGTGTGATCTGCAGGTATTAGACTGTCTCTTCCCAAAAGGCCAGAGAATAAACCTCTTTATCATTAGCATAAATACTTCTGAGTCAGGCGCTGCCCACTTCGCAACCACGTCCTGTGGTAATTTAAAAGAATATTCAGGATACATAAATTTGTGTCAAACTCGGCGATTCGACACACATGCATCCGATATTGCAGTTAGTTATGGGGAAGAAGGCCTTCATCAGGACTGTTTGCAGCTGCAAAAATGACAGCTTGCTATAGAGGCCCGAGTCCGTCAAAAAGACCCAAGTATGGAAGGATTTGTAGTACTTTACTCTGAATTATTTTAACACCTTGTAAAAATCTAGTTGCAAGAAGATGAAGAGTAATAGTGGTTGGTTGGTTGGTTTGGTTCGCTCCGGTCATGACTGAAAGCTGGTGACCTCAGAGATACGATGCCAGAGATGACGATCTTCAATAAATAGCACGCGTGTCCTGTAACCGCCTTAATTTTATTTTAGTCGAACCACCGAGCCTTGGCCTGCTCTCTTTTGCCTTCAACTATTCTTGCATATATAATCACCTCCCCAAATTGTTTCCACCACGCCTTGATACATGTCTTAGATTCTGGATGCAGATCTTCTGTAACAACGTTTTTTTCACCACAATTCCTGAAGTACAACTTGAGTTTGTCCTTTTCTCGATCCATGGGATGCGCAGTATATGCCTCCAACGTCACCACATCCCAAAAGCATGCAATTCTGTACGGTCTGCCTTGGGAGTGGACGTGGGTCCGTGGCTGACTTTCGTCTGTTAGCTTGACTAGATGTTTGGAAGTTCTAGTAATTCCTCTGACAGCCCAGATCTTGGATAAATTGACCATTGCCGATATTGCCATTGCCAACCGATGCCGGATCTCATTGCCACAGCCACCCTCCTTAGTAATCAAGGATCCAAGAAAGTTGAATTGATAGACAAACTCCACCTCCTTTCCATCAACCAGTAAGGGCTCCTCCCTGCTTTCAGACCCAATAGCCATCAACCTAGTCTTCAGTTTTCAGTTTCAGTATTTTATTCATTGACCCACTCGGGGTATGTGAATACAAACAAAGAAATAACAATTACATATGAAAGTAAGTAGTTTACATGCAGTAACAAAAACAGGAAGCATACAAAATCCCTAAGTTACCGACATTGTGGTACACACATACAGCTGCACTTGTTGGCACATCAAAGCAATCAACAGAAAAATAAGTATCCTCAACAGATAAAAACGCTTTGTTAAGAAAGCTTTACGCCAAGATTCCCTATATTCTAACCCCAGAGAAAAGGAAGAGAGAGTGGAAGTGACCCGATTTTCGATGAAACCTGGATACACGTTTACGATCTCCACTTAAAAGAGAAAAACAAAATTTGTGTTTATAAAGATGGCAAGACCCCAATCACTGCCAGTGGCGTAAATTTCTTTTTGACAATGGTGGGATGAGGGTTGATGAACATTTCTGAATGAAACAGGGTTTGCTGAAAAAAAAATTGCCATTTGGAAGCTAAAATCGTTAAATGTAATAGTAATTAGAACAAAATGCGCGAAAAGCGCGCGGAAATTTACCATTTTTAAACTATTACAGACTGTCCCCAAAAAAAAATATACAATCAAAGATTAATTTTTTTGGCCAAAAATTTAAGTTCATCTCAACTGGAGTTTTATTGATTCTTTTTAGGAGTGTTCCAGCTTTCATGAGATTTTTAGTTGTGTGTAATTTGGGGTTCTGGTTCAGAAGTTATGGCTAATTATCTGAGACAGTTGAAAAACCTGTTGCGCCAGTTTCGGCTACCCTGATATCAACAAAGTTGCCATTGAAAATCACCTTCATGACATTCTTCATTGAAAATTAAAATAAAAAGTAGGTATAAAGTGCTGCTTCTTGTGATATAACATAATTTATAACTTTATAATGTCGCAATTGCTAATAAATACATGTAGCATTAGGAAATTCAATTCCAAATAGTTTTGTCTCAGCTTTACTCCAGGTTTCAGCAGAAGGTAGAACCATAAAAACACCCTTGTTGAAAGTAAACTGAGACCTTTGAACACCAACCATCCTTTCTTTTATTGCTCTTTGTTGAACACTGCTTTCTTTATTATGTTCCTCCCTGGCATATTGGAGGCAGTGGGGAATAGGGGAAGGGTAAATTGTCCCTCCACATCAGTGGGCCAGATTGCTCGATTTCGGTCAATAATTAATAACATCGCTACCGTTGAGAGTTTGGCCATAAAATTTGGTACTATGGGTTTTTTGTGATGCTGAATACCGAATCTTGACGTTATTATGCTGTAGATTAACCGGTTTATCCTATACAGGGTGTCCCCAAAAAACAACCTCTCGTATCGGTCAATAATTAATAACATCTTTACGTTGACCGGTGTGGTAATAAAATTTGGTAGTAGGGTTTTTGTGATGCTGAAGCCGAATCTGACTGTTACTAGGGGATCCATCAAGCATCGACCCAGGTATTACACATAACGTTTTCTAGACGTTGGCAAACTTCAGAGTGGTCAAACCAGTCAAAACGTTGAGAACATTTGACAACGATTTTATGAGTTCAACCTAACCGTCCCACGTAGATAAATACGTGCTAAAAAACGTCTTTTTAACATTTTGAAACGTGTGATATGTACATGGATGATGTGCGTCTTTGGAAACGTGTTTAGGACGTTCTGACGACTACGTAATATGCAGACACGTTCGCACAAGTGTCCATTACGTTCTTATATAAAAACTTGCATAAAGAAAATGGGCTTTTGCAGCGGGTAGAACGTTTAAGTTATGGAAATCGATGGAGTATAGTATCCCAGAGTTTATTTATTGAATTGTCTAAAGGCAGCGGAAAGAATTACCCCGATTTATTTATGAAAGGAATAATCATATCGTAAAAAACGGGGCGATGCGCATTGGCTTATTTTATTCGCGTGCCTTGATTTTTGTTTCGCGGGCTTTTTCCTTATTTGCGTCGAGTCCTCCGTGTATACGCATTGGCCAACCGTACGAAGCCCACAAGGCGCTCTTCTGATACACTTCGAGCATATATAAATATAAATTACCCTTAAATTGGTGAGTGGTATAGCTGGTGTAGTGTGTAGGTTATCTTATTTGGTTTCCACTGCCGAGGCCAGGTTCAATTCCAAGTACAGGTAAGGTAATTTGTGTCTGTCAAACCAACTTGTGAAATATGCTGATGTAGATTTACGGTGCAATATTGAAGATCAGATGATAGTACCGATACCTTTTGTTCTCGAATTAATAGCGTAATTAAGGCAATTAATCCAAATGTTTTGCAAGATTCTCATAACGTTTAGAAACGTTTTAAAAATGTTATTACGTTTTTAAGCATTGTTTTGATAACGTTCTCAAATGTTTTAATAACGTCTATAAAACGTTTGAAAAGTGAAAAAGTGTCTACACACGTGTTTTTAACGCGTTAAAATGACGTCAAGCGTGACCAATTTGAAAACGGTTTTAACGGTCACAACGTCATTTGCTACCCTACTCAAGATACATAAAAAGAATCTTAGGAGGTTGTTTTAGGTCTAATCGTAGGTGCCTGATCCAATTATCATGCTGCATGCAAAATGATAAGTGGTGGGAAAGTGGTGAAATTCTTTTTAAAGTGACATACCCGATTTTATAATAAACATGCTTTTTTATACGTACCAGATACTGTACATGTCCTCAAGAAAATTGTAAGGCAATTAAAGGTCAGGAACTAAATTGTGTGATTTTTTATTTTACCAAATGTATGAAAACCTCTAACGCTCCTAAATAATTAAAGGGGTATACCCGATTTAAGAGCAGTTGAAGAAAGCACCCAAACTATGTGGAAAAGTATTGCCACCTAAACCTTTACACATGGAGGTGACAACTTTCAAATTATCCTAACATGACAAAATTTCAGTACAGAATAATGAGTACCACTAATAATTCTTTTCAGAAACTATGGCCCGTATTCCAGAATCTTGCTTAGCTAAACGCGATTTTAGCTTAAAATCGCCGTAATTTAAAATTGCGTTTAAGCAAAACGCGTTTAAAATTTTTTAACCATTTGCTTACTTAAACAGAAGCTTTAAACACGAGTAACGTCGTCGTTATTTAAAGACGCTAACTTGAGTGTATAAAAGGCCGTATTTGTTTTAATGGTAGAGCGCACAACGTGTATTATGGCTTTCCGTAGCGTTTAAGGTGCTACACCAACTGGGTGAGAATGATGAGCACCATTGCTGTTGTCAATTGGAGTGTGCAATGAGCCGTGCACTTGGCGAAAACACACACTAAAACACTTCTTAAACTAGCCCCGTACATAGTTTAAATTTCGATGCATTTTGGCGGAGTTAAATTGCGTTTAGCTTTAAACTCCTTTCTGGAATTGCGTTTACTTAAGCCATATGTTTATCTCACATTTAAACGTTCGTTTAGCTTAAAATCGCGCTAAATAACTTTTTGGAATACGGGCCTATAAGTTCTAATTTGACAAGTCAAATAAGTACTTGACTCCAGTCTGTCTTTGAAGCGAGGGCAGCATTTTAGTTACACGCTCTTTTACCGTGATAACAAACGAGTTTTGATTTGCTATGAAAAGTTTCAAGGTCTTGCATCTTTTCTAAAAAGAGTCCGGGGGCACTGCTTACTGAAGTGACGGTTATGGGTCTCGTGCCATCAGGTGAAAAGTAGTGCCTTTCAGGTAAATATGTATCAAAAAATACTAGGGTCATTCAATCCACATCCCTGATGGGTGTCATTCTATGTAACTTTAAGAGGGGGCCATTGGAGGTAACAACCAAAGTTCAAATATGAAGTGCTGTCTCTTCCAGAGTTCAAATTTGCCATGAATTATAAACTGTTGCCATGAAATTCTCAATTGTCACATGCACGTAGCGGTGCTGTAATTTTCAATTTGGATATTAAAATTGTTTTCAAAACGAGTGGATACTTTGAATTAAACTTGTGAACAAAAGGCTGGGTACGCAGGAAAGAAGAAATTGGGGATCTGAGTAAAATTGGAAGATTTTAAAAAGGAGGGGTTATTGGGTAAGGTACAGCAGCACAGCCCAAAAAGGGGTCAATTTGTACAAAAAAAGGTTAGAAAAGCAGATTCTATCTGAGGGCCCCCCGCCCACCACCCCACGCCACCAGAAGGTGGCAACTGTAAAAATGTCTTTAATGTTCTGGCCTTCATTTTTTACAGCGCCTCTGAATTTGGCACAAGACAGAAACCTGGTTTTTAGGGACAGCACGGCAGATTTGGTCCATTGTACTTCATGATGGAATGATAAGTACACATAAACTGTTTTGGCAAGCCGGGCTTTTCAAATCATAGCATGCAGTTATGCTAATTTTCTGTCTTGTGTCAGGGCGGGGGTAAGGACACGATCTGCTCGATTTGGGCATTGGGGATTTCCATGCCAAATGTACGGGACATATAGACAGCTCCCAACACAACCTCTTACCGACTACACAAGACCACCGCACACAATTTTTATCCCCGACCAGGGGATTGATTTGTATGATATTTTCCCCGTCGATGGGGGGTAACGAGACAAAGGGTGCTGAAACGCCTAGCAGTAGGTGACAGTATCATGAAATCAACAGATCATCATGTTTACTTGGCGACGCCCTTGACCTTGAAACGAGCGGCAAACAAGTTTGACATGTCGCTGTCAAGACTGCTCGTCAATTGGTCGCCGAGTTTTTGATTCCCAAGAATGTACAGGTCACCTAGAAGACAGCCCGCGACGCGCCCCCGACTCTAACCCACTACACAAGACAACATGTTTTTTTTCAAAATCGGCTGTCAGTCTGTTAAACCTTACAGGATGCTCAATCGCCTAGCCTTATAGCGACACCATCAGAAAATCAACAGATCCAGCATTGCACTGTTCATTCCCAATCAGTCGCAGACCTAACAGACAACACAAGTTGTGACAAGACTGCAATTCGGCGACTTATCTTCTGTAGTCGCCTAGTTTAAGTCGCCCTGATTTAACATGTCCAGTTGGCTTGCATCTTTTTCTTCCGCTTGGGGTAGACTCATTGCCGACCTCCACTTTCCAACTTCACACAACCACTCATGATCCGCGCCAACTCATCGGCTACCCGCTTCCAGCCCAACCGCTCATGTGTTCAAGCGGACCTTCCCGAATCCTCCAACCCGCCACATTTTTTTTTCAGAAAGCTGCCAGAACAAAATGGTGACCGTTCTTTTCAATTTGGGCCAGCGTCTTCCGCCACACAATACTGCCGAAGCTGTACAGGACACTCCCAGACTGTCCAAACTACACCTGAAAAGACAATCTCATGATTTTCGAATGCCAATCGGCCAAACCAATTTTTTGAGCAGTGTGGAAGCGGTTTTCTAGCAAATAATCGGTAAGACTACTAAAGATTGTAACAGTGCATGTGGAAGTGGTATTTTTTGTGAAAATTTCATAATGGGTTCTATGGAGACCACTAGTCATATCTGAAAACTCGAACTTTGAAAAGGTGAAACACAGAATCTATAATAAATTTTCTTATTTAGTATAACCATGAATGATTTAAAACCAGTTTCGACAAATCGGACGCATTCTCCATAAATAATGACCTGAAATTTCTTGAGCCTATTGTACAAAAACAATAGGTCGTAAATATGGCAGAACCTTATACCTTTTAAAAACCTTATAATTTATGATCAACCGAACAGATTGGTATCAATTTCAAAACGGGAACAATTATATATATACTAGTACTAGTACTTATTTTAAATTTCGAAAAATATAAAAAAAATAAAAGAAATACTTTTAAAAAATGACACCCTTATTTTCTGATTCTCCATGAAATCCTGTAATGGAAAAAATACATTGGTGTCCAAATTGTATATGAAAACTAAACGCAAAACATTTAATTACATTTTCCCCATGTACGAACAGTTTCTAGACCTTGTCCCCAAACTTACACCTGAAAAATACAACGATTTCGAAATTGGCTAATCGGCACCAGTCTTGAGCAAGTCTGGAAGTGTTTTTCTAGCAAAAAAAAAAATCGGCTGTGTGACTGATCCTTAAGAACATTGATGCTCCGTGGACAAGTCTGTTTTGCTGACTTATTGTTCAGTGGACCATATCTTGAGAACCACTCAATCAAAATGAACAATTTTGTCAGGCTGGAACCTTTTGAGGTCCATTTTTTTTATCCAGTGGTGTAACCAGACATTTTCATTTGGGGAGGGAGCAGGCAGGCAGGGCAAGAGCATGGGGGGGGGGGGAACATACATTTCCCAATGAACCTGTACTTACCTTGATTCATGGGGCAAGAAGGGAAAATTTCTAACTGGGGTTGCCCCTTCCCCCGCTGGTTACGTCACTGTTTGGATCATATCTTTATATTGCCCTTTGTTCTTCGAAATGATGAATTACTCTAAATGCATTTATAATAGTTCACTTCTTAAACAAGAAAATTATTATGATTGTAGTTGAATGTTCTCTAAAAAGCCGGGAAAAGAATAAGTTCGTTGAAATAATATAACACCTTATTCCCCTGTCATAAATAATTATGGTTTTTAAATTTACAAACGTAAACCGATAATGAGCTGGTGAAGTGAGTGTAATTTTGTCCGAGGGGATACCATTTTCTTCAGAAATTGGGGTGCATGAAAAAGCTGGGATGTGTCCCTTTTTAATAGGGATCACAACAAAATTTGAATATGTTTGTGAAAACCTGCCATTTTGATGGGTCTAAGAAGAAATTGTTTGATTACTATTTATACCCAACCCACTTTATAAAGCACTTAAATAACTACTCTAGACACTAAAACAAGTTTTCTGACAGTTTTCTTTCAATTACTATTAACTTTGGTAAACCAGTAATGATAATTACCTGAAGTATGATATGATAAAAACACATTATTTTTCTCTGGAAACTGATGAAAACATACGATCCTTCTTTGGAAACTCCTCACATAAAGAACAATATTTGGAGCAGAAAAATTAAAATTTTTAACGCTATAACAATTCTAACTTAGTTAATATTTGATTTTTCAATCTTATTTGTCAATAGAAGAGTGCCCTTTAATTCTAATGACCAGTTTTAGACAAACATTACATGAACATGATAATCAAGGCAGCCCATCCTCCAGAGGACCTCTATGTGCTCTCAAATTA
>JAMKCH010053499.1:0-26034 GCA_023653785.1 Ophioderma brevispina
CAAAGTAGGCCGCAAATTACTCTACTAAATCAAAATATATATGGCTTTCAGTATCTCCTCTTTGCGACCAGGGAAGACGCTAACATTAGAACGGGTTCTACCAGGGCTGCTTGACGGGGCAGGTTTCTACAAAAGATGTGATGGTACCGGGGGGGTGTGGTGTGATGGCTAAAGGGGTGGTGTGATGGCTACGGGTGGTACTTGTGATGGCTCCCGGGTGGTGTGATGGATAACGCGGTGGTACTTGTGATGACGCTACAGATTGGGCGGAGGTTTGACACCGAACTTTGATATTGCGCCATATTAAAATGTTAGTGGTTCAATCCAAAATATGTAGCTAAAAATATAAGGGAACCACATTATCCGTAAAACGCGATGAGAGACATTAGGAAAAAATTCTAAGTTAGTGTTTGTTGTTCTTAGGCACTTTGGCACATGCACGAAACAATGTGGCTTATTGATCCTTTTTTTTGGGAACCTTTTTGGAACTTCTGTTTGTTTAGGACTTTTCTCATGAGCAGTAAGCCACAAGCACAAATTCATCAAGAAACAGAAGAAAGTAAGCAATGCAAGTAAACTAATAAACCAAAATGAAACTACAGCACACTGTTTTGGACATAACTTTTTTAGTCTTCCGCCCTAGTGGGATTGCTTTTTGACATTGGGGGGATGGGGTGAAAAAAACTTATGAATGATGAAACAGGGTTTGCTGAAAAGATCCATTACAGGCACATGTGCGCGCGAAGTGCCCTAAAAGTTTACATTTAGAAGCTAAAATCTTTAAATATAATTCAATTAGAACAAAATGCGGGCGAAGCGCGCGGAAATTTACAAATTTTTAAATATTATGGTTAAATAAGAGGTAGTTTGCGTCCAAAACACATGACAGGCCATCAACATTGGGGGGGATGATCCATTGACCTCCCCCCTCATCAAATATTGGGGGGATATATCCCCCAATCCCCCCCGGGATTCCGCCTTATGCTCCGCCTCAAGAGGATGGAAGACTATTTACTTTAGTGGCTGTCCGCTTGGAGGTTGTCCCGTACGAAATTGTTTTCCATGTTGACAAAATTACCTTTTACGCACGGTACTTCGCTATTCAACCCAATTGCGATGTACGGGCGAGGAGCTCTCAAACTTGGTTTGATGAGCTATTTGTGTGAATTTTAGTTTGCCGGAACAAGCAACATGCTGGACTTGGTTCGATTTACTGGCAACAATCTTGCTTAAGTTCGCCAGTCGTGCGTGCTGTTACGCTACGTCATCCCCGGTATACCTCACTCTGCATAAATAATTAGGTTGCGCTTATCGAAAATAGTGGCGCTATTCAGGGGACAGCTATAAGGTACCAGACTCTCCCCGCTCTCGCTGTATATACTATCGTACTATGCCACATGTAAAGTACGTTCACGCAATGAATTCTAGATATGGCTGGGCGTGGAAGTTGATATTTAAAAAAATATGCGTATACTACTATAAATAAGTACAACGATTATATTAGAAAATCACTTGGATAGAAATAAATCGTAGTATTGGATATCTAGCGTCTTTTTGGCAAAAAATTAATTTCAACCCGTTTAGCTATTTACATTTTACAATACCCGAAATGCACGGTAAAATGCGCAAGCTGTTTACGATCACGGATAACATTTTGACTCTGATAGAGAAACTCAATCTGCAGATCGCATATGCTTCGCCTGTATCTGGAGATGAGTGGGTAACGCACATTTTTCGGGCGGTGTTTGTTGCGTATAAACATTTTTGTTAGACGCAATGTTGGTCCCTGTTGTGCCAAATGTAAGTAGTTTTACCCGTACGCATACATTGTTGATAGTGTGACTATATACTGGTTGATGGTTGCACTTCTTGGCAGTCGATCCCGGTTTTTTGTTGGCCAAATGGCATACTTCTCTTGAGAATTGCTGGTCGCTGTTTGTTGTGATTGTAAAAAGGCGTGTATTACCATTGGTATTACAATAATCCTCTTGGCCTTGGTGTTTTTCCATACCATCATGCAATATGATGGACTGTTCTATTTACGCACAGGGAAAATATTTCTTAAACACGTCAAGGACAATCTGGAATGTGTCGCCCGCATTTTTATACGTTATGTGATGTTTTGGCAATTGAATCCAGCATAGCGTAGTACTACCACCCCATCCAAATTACATTTTTTTTTGAAGGGTTCAATAACAGCAAGCCAAAAAACGGGACCCAAAAATTAACGAGGTTCTCAACACTTTAGAACAAATGGAATGGTCCCAATATGTATTTTCAATCATCGAAGCTAATTGGGGTCAACCGATGTCAACTCAAGTGTTAAAATTTGAAGTTCTAATATCTGAATACCCATTTTTGTTGGATTATAATGGGAATTGACATATGATGGCTAACACCTTATAAAGTAAAGTGTACATTCCCAGGATTAGAGCAGCAAACAGAATGACAACAACACCGCAAATGTGTAGATCCCACACATCTAATTAATATAGTTCTATATATAAACAATGCCAGATGCGATTGAAGTGTCAGACCAATCGTGTTGGATTGCTTCCTTGATCACCAAAACAGATGCTACAATTTTCAGTGAATTCACCAGCATGAAAGGAATTATGTTCCCATAAGCCAATCGTAAGTTGTCCATGGTATTAGTAGACATACCACATTATGTTGCGTTTAGACCGGTAAATTCATCAGGGAGCGTTTAGGTACTTGTTTATGCACATTAATGTTTGTGGCCATGTGCTCGTGCGCCCATTCTGTAGTCTGCTTTCGATAAGGCCTGTGCTCTGTCTGTGAACCGTAAATGGGTCCCTTACGGGTAGATATTTCGAACACTCATTTTGATTTTGACCAGTTGGCGATGACGAGATTTGGTTGTTTATTCATTTTCCACTATAAATAGATCGGAAGAGAGTTGAGAAGGGAAAGAGTTTAAATTATGTGTGTGTGTGTGGTGGGAGGTGTGCCAAAAAACAGCTGTCCGGTAATGCATTCTTTAAACCGACTGTCCGGTGAATTTATGGTCATACTGTGCAGAGCGACACAAGACTCACAGTGGCGTGAGAAATAGATTGCAAATATCAAGTCTAGAGACAGGGTTGCATACTAGTCAGGGAACCTTTACGGGTCGTTTGGACAGATTTGGTAGGGTGATTCGGAAATGTGAATCAAAAGATTGATAATGACTCGTCTGACGTGCCCGAAATTTCAGCATGACTCCGTTGTACTAGTTTCACACCAACTCAACACAGTCGAGTTTGCTCGGAGCATTTCTTAAAAGGTATGACTTATCTTAGTGTCTTGGTGTCTGATATAAAATTAACATAGTAATTTATTTTCAGCGGGCTGCTTGGGATACTGACATATTAACAAACGTTCAAATTCTGGGGACGTCCCTGTGTTAGTATAAAATTTCCATACGGTCTAACAGTTGTGTCCAGATACATAAACCATAAAAATAAGCGATCATTGGGTACTTGACTAGGGGCCGTTTTTTTCCAGTCCCAGTAAGTGTGACTTCAGGCAGTGTTATCTTCTTCACGTTATTCCTGATAAAATTTTACATACGGTCCTAACATCCCAGATAGCAGTCAAACCATAAACCAATAAGCGATCATTGTGTACTTGACTAGGGGCCGTCCCAGTACAGTGACTTCAGTGTGTGTTTATCTTTTCCATTTCACGTCTTCCCTTATTCGACTCCCAAGTGACACTACTGCGGTGTGGAAAGTACGAGCGTGAACGTTTAGTTCTCACGGCAATCCAATTGGATATAATATCTTTCGCCGTCTGTGACAAGACCACATCTGCCATGACCGTGGGTAATCCCACAGGAATACATACTTTACTTCCCGTACGCCGTAAAGTGGCCGAACCAAATAGCTTGAATTATCTCGATATTGACAGAGATTTGTTGACATATCGATAAAATGGAGATTAGACGAAGTACACCTGAATAAATTGGGAGCTCCTACCTGATGTTGTAATTGTACCTGGAGAACTTAGCATCACTTGTAAACAAGGCTAGTTTGAAGGTAAGGTAGTGACAAGGATTAGTCTGTGGGTGGATAGCCAGTGCAGCAGTAATTAATGGGCACAATTCCACCTTGAATTTTGCTTTCACGAAAAGATCCTTCTGATTCCTGCACAAACCAGTCATACTAGATGGTCACATAACGACACATAAACAAGTTAGACTATCTATTCGATGATCATCAGGACGAGGGGCCGGCCGTGAGGAATGTGATCGTCAATCCTCTGGGGTCATTTCTATCACGTCAACGTGGTTTGATTATGTTCAGGCTGAAACACAAACAAGTATGCGCTGCTGGGGATCTAATAGTTAATCATAATTATGGCATTCATCGAGCACACAACCACAAGTACATCCACAGTACAACACTGTTTTATCAACCGAAAAAGTCAAACAATTGATAACTTATAATGTACATGTACAAACAGTAATAATAAACAACTTGTTTTGATCAATCACATAGTGTCACCACGTTCAAATTTCAAAAAAAACAATAATAGGCCCTCATTAGTATAAAAATATTTACGCGATGCGTAAATAGGTCCCCGTCTAATGTCGCGATCACTAAGATGCTCAGAATTTCTTTTCATCCCCATGATTTCGCCATTAAAACGTTTTCCATATTAATATAGGCCCTATATATTCCGGTAACACATTTTTATATGTATAACTTGTCAAATATGTACTTTTGTGTTTTACATGTAACAGTCACTTTCTACCATGTTTTTTTTGTTTTTTTACAATCACGTATGTTTGCTCTTTGTATATCAATAAAGTGACAAGAATGACCATGGTATAACCACAAATAGGGGAATGTCCTTTGTATTTTACCAAGATATTAAATTACTATCGTAGATAGATTGATCCATTACATTCACAGACGTCCAATGAGGGTCAAGTACCCGGTGATGTGTCTCATTGGGTAGTCGGGAAGACCGTCGGTCATTATAAATACAAGGCCATCCCCCAGACTTTGAACGTTTTTGTGTTGGGGGTTGTTTCACCGTGATCAAACGATGGCTCTTGCTCATTCGGTCCTGTTGTGGTTGTTCAACATTAAGTAGATTCTAATTTGAACCAACGCTTGCACCACACAACGATGTAGAGCGCATCGTCGGAATCAGAGGACTACGCGCCAAGCGGACGTTCACCGTAACTTAACCAATCACCCTTACAACTCCGGCCACTACTCTAACCTTCCAGACGTTCCCACCGACATCGCCCAATCCTACGAACCCACATATGGGCGGAAGTGGTAGGGATTACCCACCTGTGTTCAAGTCTTCCTTAGTGAGGCGTGTAAAAAACACAAAAAAAAAATAGAGGGAAAAACCCCCGCTCCTCACCCCCCATCTACAGGCCGACTCGACCTCTGAAGATGGTGGTGGTAATTGATAGTGCACGGCGAAACGTCAGGAAATTCACAGTGGAAACGTCAGACTCGGTACGCAGGGGGGTGGTAGAAGGTGGGGGGGCCAATAACGGTCGGTGTAACAACGTCGGTTCGTGCGGAAAGCTCAGGCTAATACATGTGCAAAATCCCTCTGGTTTGTTGGTTCTGCGGCGCCGGCAGGACAGGGGGGCGTATCAGCGGACTAGCGGGGGCGTTGTAAACCAAAAGTGAGGGGAAAACATGCATGACGGTTTTGCGTAGCTGGAGTGGGCCCGCGGTCTAGGGCAGGGGTGCCGAGGGGGTGGGTGTTATGGGTGGTCGGTGCTGAGAATGGCTCCTGGTGTGTGGTTGTTGAGACGGCAGCACCGCCCGGACGCGACGGGAGGAGAATGCAAAAGCGAGAACCAAAAACGGAGGGGATGTGTTGTTTGGTGGGAGTCGCGGTGGGTAAAGTCCGGCAAGATGCCGGGGACAGGGAAAGGACGGGCAGGGGGCAGAAAAACGGAGGGCCGGACAGGCGAAGGCAGAGCGGGGGGAAACATGCATCAAGCTGGGGCCCGCAAGGGGGGCATCGGGAAGGGTTCGAGTGGTCGTCGGTCTGTAGACTTGCGGGTGGTACTCGCGGACCAACGTGTGGGTGTGTAAACGAACACAAAAAACACCAAAGTGGGTGTCAAAGTGGGTCGGGGGGTCGGGGTCGGCGTGGCCCGCTTGGTGAAAAGTTTCGCGGGCCGTGGCCCCCGTGTGAAATGGTTTCCGTGCCGGGGCCCTATCACGTGAAGGGGCGCTGGCCGTGCCCCGGCCACGGTGTGGGAGTCTGTGTGTACGCTTCCAGGGCCCTACTTTGTGAAGTGTTTCGCTGCCGGGGGGGGGGGGGGGGTGGTTGTCGGGGGGGGGGTGGCGCGGCGGGTTCGCACGTGAAGTGGTGTCCGGGGTGGGTGGGTGTGGGGGGCCGGGTGGGTGGCGCCTACTTGGTGAAGTGTTTTCGCTGCCGTGGCCCGGCCACGGTAAGGTTCTGCGGGGGGTGCCGTGGGTGGGTGGTTGCCTGTGTGTGGCTTGTACTTGTGGGGAAGGTTCTGTGGGGCTGCCGTGGCCCTGCAATGTGAAGGTTCGCTGCCGTGGCCCTACTTGTTACAAAGTCGCTGCCGTGACCCGCTTTGGTAAGTTACCTTTATGAGCCTTGGTGCGGTAGATTTTCCCTGCATTTGGCCGAGATACCCGTATCCTGCTGAAATTGTCGGCCACAGCCGGGCTTCCGCAAAACCTATCTAGAATGGCGAGCTGAAGGCACCATACCTTATGCATTAGAGAGTCCTGTCCCAGCCCATTCATCTGATTGTAGTCCAACGCCGTTAGGCTGCTGGTTAAGTTTATATTCGATCGAAAATCCGGTCCATTTTAGAGCTGGAGCCTGGTTCGGTACCAGAACGTATAGAGTGAGGGGGATTACCTCTCTAAACGTTGGCAGGGCCACGGCAAAGTGACTTCTTAACCGGCAGGGCCACACGGCAGCGAAACACATGTGTACCGGTGCATCCCACCTTAATCTCTAACCAGACCCACTTGGACAAGGTTTTGGTCAGAGAGTTATTGTATAGTGCGCCAACATTTTTTTGCAGTAAGCCAGAATCGTTCATACTTTTGTGTCCCACTAGTAAGGTGATTTACCGAGATCGGCCTCCGCTTGGAGAGAGCTAAAAATGGGACAAGTGCCTATGCGAAATCTGGATTTTGATCTAGGGAACGCTTTCGGTAAGCGGTAAATTGGTTTTGTACAAAAATGTAGCGTGAGCAGAGGTAAAAAAAGCCCCGGCCTGAAGTGGCTGGAGCCTGGTTTCGGGACCAGAACTATATATATAAAGAGGGGTGGTGTGTCTGACGTGTCCGATTCACGATAGCAAATTAGGTAAGACGGGAACATGACCCGTTTCCTTCTCTTTAACCAAGAGCTCTCACCCAAGATCCCATAGGTAACTGTTGGGTGAAAAAGTGACTAGTCCATAGCGTACCGCTTCCCGTGGGGTCTTTTAGCGGTAGTGGTTCTTGTTTGTCAGGGCCGGCTCGCCCTTGCCATTATTTGTGTGTCGGCTGATATGGTAGTGCACTGTGCGCCAACATTTTGTTACGACGCAACATATCCGATCTTTTCCCACTAGTGGGTGATTTTACCGGGAGCGGCCTGGGCGGGTCCGCTGGAGAGAGCTAAAAATGGGGTCTGTGCCGTATGCGAAAATCTGGATTTTGATCTAGGACGCTTCGGTAGCGGTACATTGGTTTTGTGTACAAAAATGTTGAGCAATGCGCAGAGTAAAAGAAAACGGCCTGTTTGCGGCTTGGGGCCTGGTTCCGGGACCAGAACGTATAATATAAGAGGGTTACCCCTCTGGTAGTCAGGCTTGTCTAAGGTTATATATATATATGTAACTGATGTCCGTTTGAGTGCGTTAGTGCGAATTCAAGGTGAGGCTGCCTAGATCTTGTCGACAACCAGGCTTTGAATGTGACACGCCGAATCAACAGCTTATTGTGTGTTGAAACACGCAAAGTCACGGCATAAAACGGTGTTGGGGGTGTTGTGGGGGATTGAGGACAGAGGGAAAGGGCTCAGGATGAGAAGGGAGCCCTTTTACGACAGCCAGACCCGAGCCTTAACTGGAGCGAGTCCTATCTCGCCGTGTTTTTCGGCGTACTATTGTTGCATGGGTGGAACATAATACGGGATACCTGTTTGGAACAAACCTGCTAGTCCGGGTGCCATCCCAGTTTTACTTAGAAATATTACTATAGTTTGTTTTTTTGTGGATTTGGATTTGTTAGACTACCCATTATAAGAAATCAATTGCTTACACTCCATCAGCATTTGAGCAATTTTTTAGGTATTCGTAAAAAGCCAAAATGGCCGCCAAAATGCCAATTTTAGCGAAATTTTTAACCAAAAAGGTTGTGTTTTCTTAGTAAAGCAGAAAACATATTTATGATTAATGGAATATAAAAAGACACAAGCCCTATATTTAACGATTTCAAGATGGGCGTTTAAGGATCAAATTGTGACCCAAAACAAAATGGCGGCCAAAATAAACACATTTTGTGAATATCACCAACAAAGTTTTGTTTTGGGCCGTAGTTAAAAGACTGGCAAATGTACTAAACATTGTATGGGGGACACTTTAACAGGACAAACCATGTCCTATGAGTTATATTTTATTCACAGAATAAGTTCAAGATGGCGACAATACTGGCTGCCAGTGCTCCAACAAGGCATTACGTTGTAAATTTAACATAACCGATTTTCCTTTTCTCATGAACGGCTGGCACAAATATTAGTTCAAGTTTTTGTTGGCAAATGTGCCATAGTTGATTATTATTTTCTTTAAATGGCTATTTAATATCAGATATCTTAGAACCAAAGTAATAAGTGGCCCATGCCAAATAGCAACCTTGTGCAATGCATGCTCACATCACATGGTTGTACCACTAGTACCAGGGTTGGGGTTGTTAGATCTGTACTGGCTCCTATGCTTGTGGCAACTTTGTATAGCAGTGATGACCTCGAAACAACATCTAGACATATGGCTACGCGACGATCTTGCCCGCCCCACGCGGACAGGCAACTGGACAGAATAGAAAAGCACCTTACTACAGACATGGCCGGACTTGCAAGCATATCTCAATACCGGAGACTGAAGCTGAGCGAAGCCAAGACCAACGCTACTGCCTTTCATCTCCTCCCAACACCAAAGAGGCCCCTCTCGCCAGCTTCAAATCAGTCTCAATGGAGCGCCTCTGCCACACCATCCCTCCATCAACCACCTACTTGGGAGTGAAGCTTTGACCGCAGCTTACTTACACGGCAGCAACCTCGAGTCCTATGCTCCAATGTACTCGAGGAATAACCAACTCCTGTGCCGACTGCTGATCTTCAATGGGGTTCCAGGCCCAACGACCCTACGCACCACTGCCTTGGGTCTGGTCTACAACACTGCTGAATATGCCACCCCAGCATGTGCAGGACAGCTCTCACACAAAACAGCTGGACTCAGTCTCAACGCGACCCCTTGAGAACCATCACCGGCTGCCTCCGTCCTCCTCCATCTGAATTCTACCATTTTTCCGGCATTGCACCTGGCAGTACTTTGGAGAGAACAACACACTGGCACAAACTAGTGAATAAGGCCCTGCTGGACAACCAGCCCCTGCTGCATAACACTGTCACAGATCACACCAACTCGTAGACAGAGACTGCGCTCCTGTCGACCTTTCTGTCGACACGCTTCTAACACTCCAGTTCCTCATTTCAACTCTTACAGACATTGAATACTTGCCCTGGCTAGATACCCCCAGACCAGATCAACTCTCTATTACACCTAAGACAGAACTACCACCTGCAGCAATCTCCCAGCAAGGAAATGGGTCACCTTAAACCGGATTCGCACCGGAGTTGGTCCCGCTTCAATAGCACATTGCACCGATGGGGGCTGCGGGCCATCGCCAGCCCTGCCCTAATGTGGTTCTCCCATCACAGACTGCGGAGCACATTCTCATGAGTGCCCTATCTTTCGTCCACGCGTTGGACCGCAGATTTCTTCAACCCCAAACCTCAACAGTGAGCTTGGCTTCAATGCTTACAACATATTTTAGCTGCTGCCTCATACGTAAGAAAGAGATCCCATGTGTTTGTTTTTTTTTGGTGTGAGTTTTACTTATAATCATTCCCTACCAGGTTTCATTAAATTGTGTGTTCTTTGATCTGTGTTTTTTCATCTGAAGTGCTTCTTGACCAATTTTTTTGGGTATGATTCCTTTCATAGATTTCTTTTTCCCTGATCAGGTCTTTTTGATACGAGTCCTTTAATGAGAGAGACTTTTCGTCATATTTATAGTAACGTAATTTGACCGTTAATTTGACCTGTTTGTTGGGCCGTATCAAAACAAAGCCAATTCCCATCAAAATTGATGACAATTTCATATTCCATAAAAATCAATTTCTTTTCTTCGCATTTATTATGGGTAAATTAGCATTAACTTGGTCATTGATATTGAGATATGATTATGTTAGGCTTAATCTCTTAAATATCCCTAAATGCCCATTTTGCCCCCTTTTTTTCAAAACACGGAGCGGAACCACTGCCTTTTGTTTACGGGAAAGGTCGCAGATCCTAACAACACAATACCGGCTACCACCTCCTTTTTTTTTCGGTGATCGTCAGTTTGCTAGTCAATTTTACTCTATGGGACTTATAGGGGCCATAGAAACAGGGAAGTACAATCCCATGCACCTCGTTTTATTATGTAATTTGAAGGAAATATGCCTGTCTGTGGAATACTATCAGTGAGATTAGAACCTGGGGTCACTCCCACATTGGAGGTGATGCGTATGGAAGGCTGTTTAGACCGCATTCCAGCCATTGTTGTCACACACATCCCCTCATATTTTTAACTTTCACTTAGAGCCATATATTTTTTTGTCAAATTCTACCACTTCCCCAAGACCCCTATTTTTGATTAGTAGCAGGAAGTGCCCAGAAGGACAATCCAGATGAGACGCGGAGCAGTTGAAGGAATAAATTGATCCCTGATGGCCTTGAAAAATGTTAGATCTTGGGGTCCAAGCAGCGGGCATGAGATCGTAGACACCCCCAGAGATGAGGGTCTATCTGAGTTTTAGGTAATCAGTTGGTAAAGTAGTTTCATTATCCTCTTAGAACATGCGGTGGAAAGAAGTAGTTGGCTCAAACTTTCTCTTCGTGTTTCAGTGGTAAATACATTGAGCTTGATACTCCTCCTCTGGCAATCCAATTATAATACCTGGCTATCTGGCTATCTTTTATATTGTTTGAAGGTTTGGACGTAGTTACTGGGCATTTGGAGCTTTGTAATGTGGTGTCATCCAATTTTCCTTAGCTCCTCTTTCTTCATGGTTTCGGTCTCAGATCCATATAACAGGATTCTCTCTACACAGGTTTAAAAAACTTGGAGATCTCAATTACCATAATGGTGTAGTTTATTAATTGCAGGCATTCCAAGCTGGTCCTTTGTGTGGCAGGAAGTCTTTTTCTTGCTGTCGGCAACATAGGTCACCAGTAACTTGAAGTCCCTGATCTATTTGAGTTGGGTACCGTCTGCAGTGCAGTTTGATTATCTTCCTCATTGCGGTCAAATTCATCTCTTTGCATTTAGATGTATGCATTTAGATGCAGCATTCTCAAATGATGTTTATAAATCTTGTGCACCACATATCAACTCGGCTATTAGAGCTTAGATCATCTGCGTAGTCACGGGCTGTGAGATGCTGACTTGTAATGTCTAGAAAACGTCTTTGGTTATATCTAGTGTTGTGTTATATATGTGGTGTACAATGCACCTTGAGTTTTTTTGCTTTCCTTAAAAGAGCTTTTTGTTTTTCTTCACGAGCAACTCGTCACGACTGATTGTCACGAAACGATAACTATGCAAAGTTAAAGACTATCTTTGTTCATGATCATCAGGACTTGTTGCTCCTGGCCTTCCAATTCTAGCTGTCCATAGATGTATTCTAGCCGGGTGCTAGCCTCTGTCAGTGTGGTTTCCTTTGCCATAACACACGGTTGTGAATACTGACGGTGGGCAGGTCGCATCTAGATAAAGATTTTACTAGGTGTAGCTGTGGGGGTAACAACTTACCATTCCTCGCATCTGACGATTCAGGTTATATCTCCATATCTTCTTAGTATGGGAGGCAAATGGTTGGCGTCCTCTTCTATCTATCCCTCAATATCAAAAGTTGTGAATTTCTCTTAAATGAGTCTCCTAGGTTATTTGGCAAATTGGTGTATAATTGAATGTATATCATCGTTGTTTTCAACATTAGGAATTTTAGCTATTGCCTTTTGTAATCTGTCATTTTAATAATGGTATTATTGCTCCTTTTTCTGTGCACCTAGAGGCCTCTGCAATAGGCGCTATAATCAAGATTGTTATTATTACTGTACCCTTTGCCAATCTGCTTGCCAAATCTAATGACAGGATCTCTGTAAGTTTGAGCACCTTTCACACGGTCCCCTTGTTTAAACATGGTTTTAGAACATTGTTCCCCTTGTTTTGCTACATTTATGAGTAAGACACCATCTTTATAAACAACTGGAAAATGTAAAAAACAAGAAAAATATTAATTGATTCCCTCCAGGCTACTAGAACTACTTGTTGTTAGATATTGGCTAAACAACAATATTTGTTAGACCAATCGATTCATTTAAAAAAGAGTTGAATAATTTTCATTAAAAAATGGGTACTTTTTGGCGGCATTTTTGTTTTTTTTTTAAAAATCACTGACTTTTGCTGTAAATGCTGATAGACTGTCAGCAATTTGAGTCTCCAACTAGATGGTCTAAAGCCACTAGAATCTGTTGAAAAAAACATATTAAACATTAGTTAGATCAAAAATCAGGAAAGGAGGGCGTCCGTACTATGCCTAATTCTAAACGGTTGACAGGTCCCCGGCCCCGCTCGCCTGGAAATGCGAGGAAAGGGGAATAATTGTAGGCCACAATGTTTGATCCTGCGAGTGGTCTTACCGCTTTACCCACGGGTAGGTTATAGCCTTGGCGTGTGTGGGGACGCTTGGCTCGTGCACCGATGACATTTTTAATTGGTATTTGAACGGCATAGCGGTCCGGGCCAACGGGGCTTCCCCCGACCGTTCGTCTGAGGGTCGCTAATTACGAGAAATCGCGTATGCGGTAACACGCATACGCCGGATACGAAGGCAACCGCAATCCGTAATCTGCGCCCGTGAAAGCGGGCGCGGAGCGAGTACACTCGATGCCGAGCTTTAAAGGAGTCCAATAACAGCGCCCAATCCTCCACAACCTGTCGGTGTCCCGTGCCGAGAGGCGCGCCCGGCTGTCCCGTGGTATGCCGGACAGCGGAAATCCGCAAGCGTTCTGACCGTAAACCCATCAGACCGCCTGGAAAGCGCTGCGGTGGTGAAGTTAAGGTGCCGCCCGAAAGGTTCCGAGTCGCTCAGGGCTTGCAAAGCGCTCCTAGGCGTGTGCCGGCGCGGCCTGTTCGCTGCTCGAGGACCGACACCTAACTTCTCAATGTCTTTATGACCCGACCTCAGATCGAGCGATATCACCTCGCTGAATTAAGCGGAGGAAAAGAACCACCAGGATTCCCTCGGAGCGGCGAGTTAAGCGGAAAGCCCCCCAAAGCCGCGAATCCCCACGTTCAAGCAGCATGAGGGAAATGTAGCGTAAGGAAGCCGTGACTTACCGGTGACGGAAGGCCGATGTCCTGCCGATGAGGACCTTGTGCTGTATGGCACGTTCTGGTCCCTGCGGACGCTCGTTGCCGCCGGCTAGCTTAGGCTTCGAGAGTCTGGTTGTTGATTAATGGCAGCCCTAATATGGGTGGTAAAATCCATCTAACGGCTAAATACAGCCCTAAAGCAATGCTCGCTCTGAAACAGGAAGTGCCGGAAGCCGGCGTGAAGATTTAACCATGACTAAATACTAACCCTAAGTACTGTTGCAAACCAAGAATTGCAGGTGACCGGGAAATGAGGCATAGCGGTAACGCCGGTGATCGCCCTTTGCCAGTTAGATGGAACTGACCTGGGCTAACCCACTAACGGTTTCAAACTAACATCTGATCTACGGGAGTTACGGGCGAAAGTAGAAATGAGTACACTATTTGCAGGCTAAAGAACACGTCCTAGGCACTACCACCCCTATGCAGTTTGCTCGTAGATGGAGATGAAAGCAGGAACTCACTTTCACACCAGAGCAAAAGGGATCCTCGAAACCCACGTTGCTAATCTCAGATCCACCTGCTGCGCCGTCGTTCGGGGCAAACCGGATGATTACGGGCTAACCGTGATTGACCGATTGTGTTCTTATCAGGGCGAACTGCGGAGGGGTCTTGAGCTTGAAGTTCAGGACTGGACACCACCTATACTCACTTGAAACAGACCAAGCAAGAAGGGATCCTCGGCACCCACGCTGCTAATCTCAGGTCCACCATGCTGCGCCGTTCGTTCGGGCACCGGATGATTATACGGCGAACCCGTGATTGCCGATGTGTTCTGACTCAGGGCGAATGCTGGAGGGGCTCTTGACTATGACCCCTCATTCTTGTCCTCTTGCAATCCTCTGTCGTCAAGTACTGGTGGTACTAATGCAATATCTCCTAGTGACATAGTATCCATTAGGCTTCTGTGCATTGAACCCGTTGCCCCATGAAACGCCAAGGTTTGGGTTGTAGACATAGCGTTGGAACTGAGGGATTCTACCGGGTTTTGATCGAACGATTTTATCTACCGTTTGAGATCGCACGTTTTTTCACCGTTTATGAATGCAAAACGATTTTATTACTAACTAGCTACTCACTAGTCTAACCGTTAACGAGCGTCCGCCTGCTTTTTTGGGCGAGGAATACCCCGCATCACCGCACAGTCAGTGTTTTTAGTCTTTTAAAAGTAGGACGCGGATCTTTATGGCCGGTAGGAGTTTAGCGGGTCTTTGCTTGCAAAGACCTGGGTCCTTTATGGCCCGCAGGGCTTTAGTTTTAGTTGGTAGGTTTAGGGTGCAGGTCTTGATGCCCTTCAGGGATTTAGCAGGTCTTTAGCAGGTCTTTATTGCTAAGACCTGGGTCTTTATGGCCCTCAGGGCTTAGTTTTTAGTCGGTGGTGATGCGTTATTTCCTGGGGTTTGTTTATCCTTACTAGGAATAACGAGATTTCCTTCCCCATGGTAAAACAGAAACCACAGTTTTTTGCCTGCGTGGACCGGCCCGTTTATTTCTTTAAAAAAAAATACAATTCCAGCCTGCCCTTTGGGCCCGCCAACGTCGTTGTGATAAAAAAAAAGCGAACAAACCGGCAAAATTGAGGGTCATTCTTGCTAAAAATTTGCTATTCCATGGCCCCGTAAGGCTTGCAACGAATTACCCTCAAGTTTGGCGGTTTGTTCGCTTTTTTTTATCACATACGACGTGGCAGGGCCACTGCAGGCGACTTGTAATTTTTTTTAAAGAATAACGTGGGCAGGCACGGCAGTTTTAAACTTTGAAAAAGAAGCAAATTGGTTTCATGCAAATAGTTTTTGTATGAATCTGACTTGCTCTTCTGTGTTTTGCAATATCTAGCTGGTAAACGGCCCAATGCAATTAAAGCACGCGTCATTTTCCCCTCATTTTCGGGAAGACGTCCCAGATGCAGCAACGAAACATCGCGTCATTTTCCCGGAAGACGGCCCAGATGCAACTAAAAACATTGCCGTCATTTTACGGAAATGTCCCAGACATGCATGAGGATACGCATTGCGCCAAGTTCGATCTCTGCGGGAAACTCGGCCGAGATGCAATGAGACGCATTGTGCCAAGTTCAATCTTCTGCCGTCGAAACCGGCCCCAGTGCAACGAAAAACATCGCGTCATTGTTTCCCGAAGACGGCCCCAGATGCAACGAAAACCAAATCGCGGCATGGTCCGTAAAGAACGGCCCAAAGGCAACGAAAACTCGCGTATTTTTTCCGGTAAGACGCCAGATGCAATGAGAGCCACTGAGAGTCATTTGCGCGACCAAAAATAGTTGTTTGACGGCCCGAGATGAACGAAAGCCTTTTCCCCGACCGGTACCCCGTGTGTTCGTTGGCTCTCATTGCCTCCCTGGCCGGGTTCGGGTTAACCAACTGCTTCGGGAGCTTCTTTGTGTTTGAAGGAAATTAACAATATGATTGTGCCATGTACTTTAATAATTTTCCTCAAGACACCCAAATTAACCAAGACTGTTAATGGATATTAACCAAAAAAGAAAAATGCAGAATCAGAGTGCTTATAATCTTTTCTTTGTCCAAATTCTGTTTCTCTTCGATAATCAAGCCTCACAAAAAAGATAGTGAGACTTACTGAACAGCCTCAACAGATAAAAAAAGAAAACAAAATATATATTAAGACATATTCTCAATAAATAACTTGCATTGGATATGTATTTGATATTATGATTATTTAACAATAATAGTTGATACCACATCGAATAGGTCTTTGTTGGATTTTATCCAAAAGAACAGGGATTTGGACAAAATAATGTTTAAAGGTATCATACAAAGAGGTTCTATAAACCTAGATACCCGATTTTCCTGAACAGCAAAAACCAGAATTAGAGTTGTCCCAAAACATACTTTATTTATCTTGTATTTAGTGTTAGGAGACACCCATGGTGTTCCCAAGTCGTTGCTGCTGTGCTGTAAATTTAATGGACAGAAAGTTACAAAATGAGAATAGTTGGCAGTGGCTATAATTATCAAATTAGGTACACATGTAATACTTAGGATAACTATTCAATGTACAAAAATTGCAGCTTTTTTAGATCAGTCAAGGTAGAGCCGTGACAAGAAATGCCCTGTTTAATTTCCGATTAAAAGATTGAAAAGATATGGTAAAATGATGCGTGATAGTTCTAAAAGATTCTTGAACCAGATCAGGAAGAGAAATCCTACTAACTAAGTGTTTTGGCCGCCTGATGTGCTGAATACCGTGAAAAATAAAAAAAAAAAAAGCATTGGCATGCATCGTTATTGGTTAGTCACTGAAGTGTGTGTGTGCCCCTCTGCATAAGCACAGAGATGGAACCCAGTCACATTGCATGTGCCCAATTGGTTGATTTTTGTTTTAAAAAATAAAAATTAAACCCATAAACCTACATTCCAAAAAAACAACATATCACAATCATGGGCTGCAAAGTCAGGGCAGGTTTTCTTTCTTTGAGGGAGGTGGGAGGGCCATGCAACTGGTATCCTGGAAACCAGTACTACCTGTCCAAGGGCCGAGTTGTCTGTGGCTAAACCGTCACCCCATCTAAGGGAATCTAATGAGGAGGGTAGCTGGTTACCCTGATAGAATGAAAAAGATACTACCTATAAGGGTATCAGCTCTGGAGAGCTAGCACATGCTGCCTTGCATGGTTGGCGTGGTTGCTCAAAGGCTATGCCCACCGCCGAAAACTGTGCATTGGCATCAGGAAGGGCATCTAGTCAATTATCTTTTGCTCCAACAAATCCTCTCACAGCAGTATTGCTGAGCGTGAGGTGAATCTGCGGCCACCCTCGTTTCGGGGATAAAACCAGATTTAAAAATTTGGTTTAACTTAACTAACATAACATATTTTTTTTAAATTTGGTCCCCATTTACATATTTAATGATCATACCTGACAAAGATACAAATATAAAACCACACAATTGAGATGGAAGAAATTTGCACCTCATGTAATTTGGTAATCTCTCTGAACATTTTGCAAATTGAAATGCCAACCATGGTTCTTTTTCCAAAATCCTTTAAACCTTCAGTGTGATTCTAGGCATTTTTTCTAGATCATTCTATAGGACCGTAATCGATATTACCAATAAGAGACATTTAAGGAGTGTGTTTGGGTTGTTATTTGATACTTGAATCAATACCCTTTTATAGAATAAAACTGGTACACATTGCTGCTCATTACAATTTACTAAACATGTTCAATTGTGGACTTTACCAGTGATTTTGAGTTCGATCTATTATGTAAACATATTGCCACCTGATAATGCTAAGGATGGTGCTGTGAAAGTGTAGGTTTAATACCTTGAAATTACATTGCAAGTAACTCTGTTTGTTCTGACAGGAAGAAGATTTGGGGAGTTCTCTGTTCAGCATGCTTCAGCATGGTTTCTCATCACATTCATCAGAAATACAAACCTATTAAGGAAACCCAAAGAGATTGATTTATAAGAGGACAGGCATTGTGGCCTTTTATACACCTTGCACTTAACATGGCTTTGTTTGATAGCAAGTGGACTTGTGTGTTCTCTATAGAACAAGGATTTGATATCTCACCTCTGAAGTGCAAACTGGGGTAGGAAATCTCCAATACAAAGAATGCATGAAGTTTTGTCAATTTTGTAAGAAAACAGTTCTCTGCCTATTCCTCATTCATTTGACTAGCAGAAGACTGCGTGTGTGTATTTGGAACAAATGACTTGAGAAAGACAGCTAGTTCAAGACCAGAAGGTAAGCTGTTCTTCCTCTTATGCTCAACAAAAGATAGACATCAGCCTTCAAACATATTGCTGAAAAAAATATTTATTTTTCAACACATGCAGAGATGTCCCAGTTTTCAGTGCTGAAGTAACCAATAGCAACAGGAGGTGTAATCAGGCCTCTGACTGTGACTCAGCAAATTGGTGACACCACAGGGTGCCGCCATTGGACGATTGCGTCAAACCGCTTATTTAAATACCCACGCGTATGTACAAAGGGGGCGTGACTTGGTACAGGCTTTCCGCTATACATACAAATGAAAAGAGTGATTGGGTATACTGAATACCCAGAATACTCTGCTATAAACACCGTTAATTTATTAGACATTAATGAAGTTGGCCCACCTTTCAGACTTCATTATGAATGACTGATGAAATTCACCGCTCCGCGCAAAGGCGAGTGATACTTCCGAGCTACTTCCGAGCTCCGCTTGAGACTTTGCTATGCCATCTCTACGTCATCGGACATAGCATTGCTGGTTGTTATGTGCCCACTGCATTGTGGGGCTGTTGTTATGTCCGCTTAGCTGTCGAAGCTCTGGTAATATTCCCAACCGCTGAGGCTCCAAAAACGGAGTGTGATTATGAACGTGAAATGGATTTACCTGGAAACAGCAGACGTCAGCCCTTCCCATTTATTGTTGTTCCCTGGTGCATTGACACTGATCTTTTGAATTTTCAGAGATCAGCATTAAAAAGCTCATCTTGGCTCCTGAGGTGAGCTGCAAATAAGCTTTTTAAAAGGCTCACCAAATTCTGGCTGGAGACAAGATTGTACAAAGGGCATAGAGCTGCATACAGCAGACTGGCAACTGAGTTGTAACAATAATCAGTTAAAAAAGCTCATGCATTTTCAATTCAGGTGTCCCAATAAGCATTGTTATTACTGCAATCAAGTTAGTAACCTGCCCAGTTCAGTTACATACTTGACTGTCACTCAGATTTAATCCAACTACCAGGATTTAGATTGTTATTCAAGTGTATCAATTTTCAAAGATTATTCCCAGCCGGCCTTGAACCTCGAAATGAGCGGACATTTTTTTTTTTTGTGGGCCGCCAGCTATAGCTGGCAGGACTCCATAGGCAAATCTAGTTGTGCGTGCTTGTATTGGTTGATAGTGTGTTGTGGATGTGTGTGTGTATGTGTGTGTCACTAATTGTTAAGTTTTTTTTTAAATTGACCTCAATTGAAAAGTTAACTTCAATTGGAACCAAACTTTGTGTTCGATAGGTGCACCATGTGTCCCTCATATGTTGATGAGATCAAGTATCACGTGCCAGGGTCAAGGTCATGGTGCGGCCCACAGCTTAATATTCTTTGAATATATGCGAGCGCGAAAGCCGAGAACCGCGAAAATTCTAGTTCATTTTGGAAAAGGGGGAAAAAAAAATTTTTTTTTCCCCCTCTAGTCTAGAACTAGGGAGAGTAACCTGGGCATGCACGACAAGTCAAACATATCAGTAACCAATGTAGAACCTAGTCCAGCAACAGTCAGTCCATATATTTTATCAGAATTAAATCTTAAAACTAATTGAGTAAGCTCAACGTTTTCATTCATAATGGCGATTCACAAGCTTCGGAAACGTAATACATCAACGTGTGTCATTGTCAATTATGTTCTTATTAAGTAATCCGCGACGCCTTTCCCCGGGACCTTTCATTTCTTTGAACATGTTTCGTACATAGTTACAAATCAATTTGACCACGAAGGTGGTATCGTCTATCGTTTCTGTTCTTAATGTCGAGAAATTATCTGAATCTACTTCAGGATGTTTGTAAGACCCTCAACTTCTTTCGCCCAGGCGCCATTGTAACTATCAAAACTCGGCTCAATCAAAAACAAAAACCATTTGGCGATTAACGGTGCGAAAGGCTTCAATTTACGACATTTACTTCATGCATTATTTACACATAGTCTTGTTCATTTTTTGTACACCGTCCATGCGGTATTTCCATTGGAGTTTCGATACATTTGTGGAGTTTATACCCGCAGAATTTTGCTCTCGGCACCGATTTATCAGCCGTTTCACACTAACTATTTATAGTGGTAAAGCATAGTGTTCCATGAGCATTTATCATTAAATTTGCAAAGTAATTATTTTGCTGGGTTGCCGGCTCAATACGAAGGAAGAAAACCCGCAGCCGGCTTTTAAAAACAAGATGCCGATAATCGCATCGACTCAAAAGCATTTTAGATGCGGGCGACCTGCGCGCGATCGCGTCGCGCGCCTCAAAAACAATCGCTGGTGTAATATACCATGTGGCAAACCACATTAAAATATTCCAAATAACATATTTTTAAGCTATTTTTTTTCAAAACTGTCCTTGCAACATGTGGCGGGTTTTCCCGCAATCACATCACAATTGTATGTTGCATTAATTGCCTGCATACCAAAGACAACCTCCACCTCATCTTGGATACCTATACTTGTTCCAAAATCTGATTTTTTTGTCCCATCAGAAACAGGTTAAAGAGACATCTGGCACATTTAAAAAACGAACAACCCTCAAAGTTTTTGAAAATTGATATTTTTGCATGTTGTAAGCTTTTATATACATTAGCCCTCCCCTGAAATGATTAAGACCAAATCACAGCCTTTATGGGTCAAACAGAACCGATTTTATAATAAAATGACTTCGGCAATTTGTCACAGACAACAGAAATGGCGGTTTAAATACAAGAAAATATGTTGATTCCCACAGGCATGCAACCTGTTTGGACCTTCAGTGACCTTGTGGGGTTTTAATTCAATGAGTAGAGTCTAAGATATTCATGTAGACACATTTGTTGATTAAAGTTTTGGCAAACTCCTACAAACTTTACTTGGCATGTCTTTAGCCTCCTTATTAATGTCCCTATCTATTTTGGGCTTATTTTAAATTTTTTGTTTAAAATATATTCTCTATTTTTCCAATGGCCTAGACTATCATTTCGAGCAAATGTGGCCAGTGCTTTTGCTTTTAAGGAAGAGATCTATCCCTCTTTCTGTATTAATGTACATATGGTGTATGCAATTTTGGTTAAAGTTTTCAAATGATAACTTTATCTGGAGTTCTATATGGGCTTCAGTGATGAAACTTGATAGATGGTATGGGGTTAAGAGGTTCTTAACCTGCTTAAATTTTGAGGGTAAATTGTATTATCTAGGTAATTTGCATAATTTTTGCAAAAAAAAAGGAGAAAATGCATTATTGGTTTATTTTAGATGCTATGAGGATGAGACCTCTACCATGTGAAAGCTTATAGCCTAAGACTCCATGCAAATGTAACTGGTGACATTTCTTGCATATTTTAGTGAGCTCATTTCAATAGTTTATGCAAAACAAAATATACTTTTGCTTATTGCAGATTCTGAGGATGGACCCTCTGCCCTTATTGCTAAGGCATGCATTATGCACTTTATGTCACTTGTCATTACATTGAGCTAATTTAAATTAATTATAGAAAATACATTATTACTATTTTAAGCTCCAACTTCATTTTGGCATTTTGATGGCATATGTGGCGTAACGTGCAGGATTCATGATCATAAGACCATTGTAAATCATGAGTTTGGAGCCCCACTGCAGTCAATGTGTTGTGTCCCCGGTCAAAATACTTAATCACCAATTGCCTTCTTGCACCCAAGCAAGATCTGGGGAGCTGTTATGGAGAATATTACAATCTAAGTGCTGATAAGGATGTGTGCTTGGCCAGCCACCTCGATGAAGCAAAATGATTGGGACGATTTCCTGATGGCGGCGTGATAATAATGGACAACAGCGCTTTGAGGCTGTTTACGGCAATAAAGCGGTATATAAAAACTGGTTATTATTATTATTATCACTATTATTATTTTGACGGGATGAATTCAGTATTCTGCCACCACATCCAACAACATCCAACAACATGCAGTTTATTCCGTCGAGGCTGCCGAATTCATTGGGTGGTAGCAGAATACTAAATTCTTTCCATTTTGACTTGACTACAAATATTCTGGGTGATTTTAAAAACAGACAAGACTTGTGGTTTGAGAATCACAAGTACACAACCAATTTCTTCATGGGAGTACCTTTGAAGTAGCTGTTAAGTAGTCACCGAGTACCCACCCGCATGGATACCACACCGCCGGCTGTAAAAGTGGGGGTAATCATCCACCTAGGTACACATGCAGTAGCTTAACCACTAGTCACCCCATGTGGGAGTACCTGCGTGAGTACTCCCATCGCAAGTGAGCTTTTGAACTCTTTGTGATTATTTTAGTAATTTTATCCATTATTTAACATTTTGGTCACATTATGTTATATGTTTTTACACAAAATGTCATATATAGGGTTTTTGGTGATGCTCAACTCAAATATAGATGTTACTAAGCTTGAAAATGATCAAAAAATTGTAAACAACATTGGAATGTTTGGCGTCCTCTACTGGATTTCATTGGTATAAAGGGTGCTTTTGTAAAAAGGGTGGGTTCAGAAATAAAAAGGGTGGGTTTTGATGGTTAATAAAATACAAATGCCTATCTGTAGAATTATGTTTGCCATGATGTGGGAAAAAAAATCAAAACATCCATACATTGTCATGAATTTACAAAATGTTGGTTGAAACTGTTTTGTGTCTGGGTAGAATGACTCAAGATCAATGATATCACTAAAGATTGCTGGATGTAGTTCAGAACCCACTGCACACGTGTCACAGTCCATAAAGTGAAAGGGTGGATTATTGAGTTCAGTATAAAGGGTGTTTTGATAAAAAGGGTGTGTTTTCATAAAAAGGGTGGGTTAAAAACACCACTGCCACACTATGCCAGTTAAAATAATTTTAACTTGTTGCAGTACTGCATTTCGTTGCAGCACACTGCAAGTGATTACAGTTACGATTTGGGGTAGGATGTATTGCAGTACTGCAATGCAGTGGAAGTATGAATGGACCTTGAGCCTGAGATGCAGTCTACCAAACACAATATTTTTCTATTCTATTTTGTAATTTAAATTTCATCCACTAACCATGTTAATTAGCATCTTTAAATACAACATGCAGATGAAACAGAAAAAGGTTCTTTGGTTACCCTTCTTTACCTTAGTCGTTCACACCTAAGGTTTTGAGTTCTGTTTCTTTACCTTAGGCATTCACGCCTAATTACCTTAGGCGTTAACGCCTATTACCTTAGGCGTTCACCAGGTTCGCGTTCGGGCGCGTCCGCACGTCTAATGACGCATAAAGCGATTCTAGACGCCTGAAATAAACCTTGATCTTGCTTAATTGCATCAATGAAACAAATAAGCGGACGCAAAGAATTTGCAGCTGACTGAAAACTAAATAGTCTTCCAAGTCTCGATCACCATTTCAGTGTTGCATGAAAAAATAAGCGAGCAAGAATTTCAGCTGACTGAAAAATAAATAGTCTTCCAAGTCTCGATCACCATTTCAAGTTGTTACAATAATTTTAAAAATGCTTCACAAAATAAGTCAAAAAATGAAACCACTCTTAAACAAAACTACTTGATCGCTAATTAGCGAAATAATAGGCGATCCTCCAATCCCAGTAGCGTAATTGAGTATTCAGTGCAAATTGGTCAACTTGACCCCGATGGCTCGACCTCCAACAGTTGCACCTGCACTTTGAAATTACTGACAATATCAAGCTCTGTGACAGAATATCTTAGCTCACGTCATACAAATGAAATTCTATTTTTGGCTGTGTGTGGTATTTGTACAGCGACTGTAATTGCAATTTACACGTGCAATCTCATTGTTTATGCCGCAAAGCTCAGTCACTTGCAGTTTAACCTACTACCGGGCAGCTTAGCTATGGCAAAGCTTGCAATTAAAGTACGCACAAAGTATGAGGTAACAGTCAGCGGTTCGGAATTTCATGAGAGAATAGTAGCTTTATTTGTTTAAATTGTGTTCAGCACTGTCGGAGGGTATAAAAATTTCTTCTCTGCCTTCTTCTCTGGTGCGCATGGGTGGGGCGAATTCAGCAAGCTTTTGAAGGTTCAGAATTCGGCAACATTTCGGCATATACTTTGGTGCATTTTTTTTCCACTTTCAACCGAGAGTGTTTCTAATACGTACAAATATATTGAGGAACAAAATGAGAATCCCAAGACCTCATAATTTTGATGTTTTGTTTTCAAAGTCACTTCGGTTGAAGATGTCTCTATGCTCATGTGCTCATCTCTAGACAGAACTGAGTCTATGATCACTACAGACTGTCCCAATAAAACTATACAATCAAACCTAAAAATTATAAAAAAATATAAACGCATTTTTTCCAGATATGTTGACTTTAATTTTGTTAGACAAGATCCTAAAAAGCTAAATCCTTTCTTTTATTCCTCCAATTTGATGAACCCTACGCGGAGATATTATCAGTTGAAACACAAAGGATAAAATACCACTTGGGCCAGTTTTCACCTTAAGGTCGAGGAACTAAAGATATAAGGCATGCATGTAGCATCAATGTGGGAGTACCCTTTTCAAACAAATAACATTTTATAGATCAAGTGAATGTATTATCATGCATTGAACTAATCAATATATTATTTTTTTTCAGTGAAGCACGAGAATTAATTTTGTGGGTGAAATAGAGGGACTCACTCTCAGGGGGACAATAATCATGAAATTCATGGAAATTTGGGGAATTTGACTGCTGGAAACTAATGTAACAGTCTATAAGTCTGTTGAGGGGGACAACGGTGGACAGGAACGCGCTAATGTGGAGGGACAATTTAACCCTTTCCCCTATTCCCCCACTGCCTCCAGATGGCAGGGAGGAATATGATAAGAAAGCAGTGTTCAACAAGAGCAATAAAGAAGGATGATGTGTTCAAGGTCTCAGTTTAGTTTCAACAAGGGTGTTTTATGTTCTATCTACCTCTGCTGACACACTGATAACGCTGAGACAACCAGACTGTTTGGAATTGAATTCCCAATGCTACAATGTATTTATTAGCATTGCTACATTCAAAGTAATAGATTATGTTTATATCACAAATCAGCACTTTATACCTACTTTTTATCGAATTTCAATAAAGAATGTCTTAAGTGATTTCAAGCCAACTTTGTTGATATCAGATAGCCGAAACTGCCCAACAGGTTTTCAACTGTCTCAGATAGTTAGCCATAACTCCTGAACCAGACCCCCAAATTACCCCAATAAAAACTCTCATGAAGCTGGAACCTCTAAAAGAACAGTAAAACTCCAGTAGAGATGAACTTAATTTTGGCAAAAAATTATCTTTCTTGTATAGTTCTTTTTTGGACAGTCTGTCCAGTATATGCATGTAATTCCTTTGCCATTTAGGGCAATAAATATGCAGGGGCTTATAAGGGGCACCTGAAATTCACACAATTATTTTTTCCACAAACCTTTAAATTTCTTTATCACCCCTAAGATTTGGATTTTGCAGGGCTAGAGGTCCGATAAAGTGAACCTGACCCTTGAGAATTCTCGGCCAGCGCTATCACCCTGGCGTTCATAATCATTCGACTTGGTCAGAAGACCCAGGACGCAAGTGTTATGACTTCTCGTAGCGTCTAAGTGCAGAAATACCTTCAACAAACACAAC
>JAMKCH010053500.1:0-12857 GCA_023653785.1 Ophioderma brevispina
GGGGAGATGGGTTTTGGGAAGATTGTTGGTGGAAAATGGGGGTGGGCACTTTATTGGGGCCATAGGGCGCTAATAAGTTTAGTTACAGTAATATGCCAATGATTCAAATGATTATGGTAAGATCAAAAGTGACACTTTGACCTCTGTGCGTTGAATAGGCACCATCCATACATATTAAGATGCTTAAATTTCTTGGCGCATGTCACATATTAATTATCTTTATAGTGGCCTTGTGAGAGTAAGGTTTTTTTTTAAAGCATTGTGTGCAAAAATTAGGAAAAAGGACCTTGTATCCAAGTTGGACTCAAATGCATTTTAATACAAGAAACATTTTTGTTGCTGGGCCACACATCAATGTATTGGCCCGCGCAATGGCAGAACTATTAAAAACATCCAAAATAGCCAAGAATTGAGGAGATAACTAACATTTTCCAAGCAAAAATGTTGGGTAGGTGACTAGACTGTTGAAAACTGATTATTGGTATAAATAGTGGTATCGTAAGTTTTGATTCAAGTTCACTTATTCTGTTCAAGTTAAGATCACTGTAGTACCTCATAGTAGACCCTCATAAACTGTGTCAGCTGCAAGAATTGTCAATTTTGGAATATGCAAAAGGATAGTACTGAGTATTAACCGGGCACTGGTTGGCAGTTCGCCCAACTGGATAGCTGATATCTGACCCACCTTAAAACAATGGAAATAGAACCTTAGTATTATATAAATTGAATAAAAACACGGCAAATATCAATCGATCTCACACTGGTATCATATTTTACTTTCACAAAAACTATCTTGTGTTTGCATAAATATTTGTCATGTTCTCACAACCATAAGTTAATTTTAGCACTGTTCATCAGTTCAATTGTCATGAAAAATTGTTATGACTAAGTTCTTGCATGCTCAATACAGCAAAAACTCCATGTCTGTCAAGTTATTCAAACATATACTAGCCCGGGCGGGAGCGCGGGGCAATGGCAATAATTATTCAAACATGTAACCTTCTAAATATATTCTCTGGCATCAAACTAACTGACAGGCAATGCAATATAAGTACATATCCGGGGGGCCACTTGTATTCAAAGGTGGAGATGATGGATGTGAACAAGAAACATACTAAAAAGGATATCTTTTTTACAACGGCGAGTACGCGCGCGTCATTGATTAGGTGTCAAACACAGCAAAATGTGGAAAAAGTGTATTTTTTTCTAAACCCTGAAAAATTGTGATGTAAATGTAATACTCAAAATTAAGCAGAGATCAAAGATATTGTAAAGCAAATAAAGCAAGATAATAAGGGTATATATTAACGACACATAGCATTGCCTTAGTTGTTTCGGGTAGGCAAAACTACAAAAAATGCTTTCTTTAGTGGAGCAAAAAACTTACAAAAATGCTCTTTAGGGTAGCAAAATCAGACAAACATACTTGTTTTAGGGATATTTTTTAGTCAGTGGAAATACTTGTTTAGGGTGCAATTTTGGAAGTCAATTATGTTTACGCATCATATCCACTTTTGAATACACGTGGCCCCCCCGGGACATTACTCTGGTCAGGGGGTCCAACCTGTTTTGGCGCAGGGGCCGCATTGGTTGTATCCACAGCTATGTAGATACAAAAGTTTGGTTTTATGAAGTGCATACAAAAGTCTGGAAGTAGGGACCCATATATATACCAATATGTTTTTGCCAAAAAAGGGACCCATAGCAATACCAGAGATGCAGATTGTAGGGTCAAATTTAACACCAATTTTCCATTTTTGTTTACCTTTTAGCAAATTGGGGAAACTTTAGTTTATTTGAGGAAAATTGGAATCTAATGTTTACAATTCTGGAAATTTTGGTTTCAGATTATGAAGCATTGGACTAATTTTCCAACAATGTTCAAAAGTTTGTTTCAGATATTGAGGAAGGAAAGGACAATTGAATAATTCAAATGACTCTTTTTGTGGGCCGCCAGTTTAAGCTGGAGGACCACTTAGCAATCCGTTGTGCGTGTGTAGTGTGTGGGGAGTATGTATGTGTGTGTCCACTAAATTGTTAAGTTTTTTTTAAAATCGACCTCATTTGAAAAGTTGAGTTCAATTGGAACCAAACTTCTGCAATAGGTGCACCATGGGATCCCTTCAATGTTGATGAGTCAATGTTCATGTGCCAAGGTCAAAGGTATGTGAGGTCAAGTTCAAAAAGGGGCTTAAAAAGTAAAATTGACCTAAATTGAAAACTTGAAGTTCAATGGAACCAAACTGTGTGTCATACGTGCACCATGCGATCCCTAGTGATGAGGGGTCAAAGGTCATGTGCCAGGGTCAAGGTCATGGGGCGGCCCACAGCGGATATATTCTTTGAATATAGGAGCGCGAAAGCCGAGAACCCAAAAGTCAGTTTAATCTATTATTTAAAGATCTTTATGCATTCATTTTTTTCTGGGACATACTAGCGGGCCGCATGAGAGCTATTAGCGGGCCCGCAATGGCCGTTAGGCCGCAGGTGGAAACCCTGCTCTAGGTTATCAATTAAATGAGCGAATGTTGAAAATTTTCTAAAATGTGCTGAACAGGTGAGAAAAATTCCTAATGGATGAACTGGAAGGACATTTTTCTCACTTGTTAGATTTACCTTTCACAGAATTTGAAAGAAAAAAAAGGTCCTATAGTGTAGGACTAACACTGGTTAAACCCAGGTTAAGTTAGACTCCCTTTCAAAAATTACCAGCCTTAGAGTACAAAATCATAAACCAAACAGATGTACCATGCAAGCTTTATTGGGAGTTAATAATAAAAAAGTTATATTTCCAGATGTGAATAATATCGAGGGGTTTTACTGCACGAAGGCCCCAATGCAATAGCTGCCATGTTGTACAGTTGTTGTTACATTAAGTATTATAAGCCTGGCCAAATCTAACACCTGGCAGCTATTGCATTATGGGGCCTTTCTGCCCTAAACCCGCGATGTGAGAATTACAAATTGAAGTAATATATTTTTATCGCCTGTGAATTTGCTATTATTTGCTAAAAAAGTGCATGGGTCAGTTCCAGTTCAACCAAGCCATGGCCCCAGGACCTCCTCTCATATTTTGCTTAAAGGCATTTGGATATGGAATGAAGGATTCCGTCTATAGTTTTCATGAGAACAGTTGAATTCTAACTTTTTACTACATTTTTGAGGCCAATTGTCCAACAAAAAACTTCAAAATTAAAGGTGGAAAGAGAGAGTTTTGAGGCACACAAATATTGTTCATATAGTATTTTCATTTGATTAGCACGCAATATATTTTATAACCTTGTATTTGGCTACAGAAATGTCTTAAAAGAAAAAGATAAAAAAGGTGATTTTGATTTGCTTATTTCGATATAAACTAGAGCGTGAATTCTTATTTGCTCCTATACTAATAGAAATTTCCACAAATTTTTGTATACACAGAAAGATCTCAAGCTTAATCTTTTAATATCCCACACATTTCTGATGTATATCGCCAAGCTCATTCGCCATCATACAGTAAGAATCTCTAAGTGTAAACTGATGATCTTACCAACTTGGGCTCTGACCTCAGCGCAACAGGGAACTCGTGGACCCGTAAAATTTGCCATAACAAACAGTGTGAAAATATTCATGCGCTTGCTGTTGGGACCGCTGGTTAGTCCCCTTGGACATGGTCAAATCTTGAAAGAGGAGACGGATAATCATTGGAAGTCCGTTGTTGAGCCCCTCTTGAGCCAAGGAGAAGTTGCCAAATTGCTGAATGATATATGTGATTCTGATTTGTCCTGGAAATCTATTATGTATTCAATACCTAAGGGAGTGTTAATATTTGCAATCAATGCCTCCATAGATTCCTTGCCATCTTTCACCAATTTGAAAAGATGGGGCAAGAGGCTACTGGACAGCTGCCCTCTTTGTAAAGGGAAAGGCACTCTTTTACACATCTTAAATAATTGCCAGAATATGTTGGACTGGTATCTATGGAGACACAATAACCTCATCTGCATTTTTCTTTCTACGTTTCAACAATCAGAATTTTTTCAAAATTCCAATATTCAGATATATGCCGATTTGGAAAATTACACCATTGGAGGGGGGACCATACCACCTAGTATTATTTCTATGTCACAGAAACCGGACATTGTGATATATTGGCCTACTGACAGGCGGGTGACTCTCTTTGAGTTGTCGTTGCCATTTGAGCCTAACATCAAAAAGGCTCATGGTACCAAACTTGATCGGTACGCCTCCCTTGTTTCTGGCATCACTGAAGCGGGTTTTTGCTGCTCACTTGTTGCCGTTGAAATAGGCTCACGGGGTTTAATTGACACCGATAACAAAAACAGTCTGATTCGCCTGTCAAAAGACCTTCAAATCCCTGTTAAGTTCCTTGAGCTCAAAACCCAGTTGATTAAATCAGTGCTCATGGATTGCAGTTGATCTTGGCTTTGTATGTTGTGGATTTGTGCCTAACGAAATCCCTACGTTACGCTTCAAGCTGGTAGTGGTCAGGGGTAGACCACATTCGTTGGAGTAGACACATTTTCGTATGTTTAAGTATTTACCGCATTGTTAGGCTTCATGTTGGCTCATATTCATTTTTTTTTCATAGTTCATTGTTATTTCCAAATCATCACAGCTAGACAAGAAGACAACACAAAGCTCATCAGGCCAACACTTCACTGGAAACCCACTGTTGTGGAAACCCATAGTGATCATTACAAAAATGTTCAATCACCCTAATTGAGTGATTTAAATTCTCTAGAATTACCTCCAAATCCATATATGGGTGTTTCTAATTCCAATATTATGGTGTGTTCCCTTAACCAAATATGGCGGATTTTCAGTCTCATTCAACATGCGCAGGTGGCTTATTCGCCGTTACTCCCCCTGAGAGCGCCTATACCTGCATGCCATGCCATCGGTAGCATAAGGAGGGTTTTTGTAACGTAATTCAATGGAAAGAGCCACTCCAGACGTATCTTATTATTTCTAACAGGATGAATGAAAACTGCATATTATATTGACACATAGTGAATAGATCCACTAAAAAGTGATTAAATGTTATAAAATATATAAACAATATAACTTCTTGAATTTGGCGACATTTTATCCTCGAATTACATAAAAGTAATACATTTTCTTTGTATTAAATTCTCGCTTGCCGCATACATCATACCAAAATTGGCAAATTATGTGATCATATCATTATCCCAAACCGGCACGAAAAATTGAAACATTCATTACCACCGTCAATTAAAATGCTACAAAAGCTAAAATATAGTTAAAAATATAAAAAAGTGTTTGTAGTGATCGATAGGTGGGAAATTATTCCTTAGATGTACACAAAAAAATAATAAATTCTCGCAGTCTAAAAATATCACGTGTGACTTGGCAGTCGATCGACGTTTGGTAAAAGGTAAGATCCAGGGAAAAAGATCGGTATGATCAATCAATCGGGGTTGTCCATGTTCTTCACGTAAATTTTACACTACAGTTTACAACGCTACAACTAAATCATGATTTCTTGCATTCCAAAACAACGAATCCAAAAATGTTGCCAACTGTTTGAAAGTAATCCCAAACAATTAGTTTTGTGAATTATAGGCAGGAATGTGGAGAAGTAATTAGTATTCTGCCACATGCTACGAATTCGGCCAAGTAACGGAATATAAACGCATGGTAAAGGTTTTTTTTTTTTGTGTTCGGTGTTCTGGTTGTGTGGCTGACTTTAACAGTGGGGGCAGAATACTAAATTCATTTCCCCAGAAATGCCGCAAATTATAGTAATTACGTTGTCACTATAATGAGTTGGCTTGGAAGTGGAGAACTGAATGCAACAAGGTTTGTTTGAAATTGAATCAGGTGAACTGTTTCATGGTATTGAACTTGAAATCATATCCGAGGTGAGCTTGAGGCTTTTGCAAGTTCTAGGGCTGAGTGATAATGATAAATTTCATTGGGGTTGATTTATGAACACATAAATCTCATGCACAGTGCCAGAAATACTTTTTTTCCCCGGAAACATACAGAAAATAAAATGTAATGCAACCAAAATGTGTGCCACCTCCATCTGGTATTAAAATCGAACCCTGGAGCATCATCATATCCCATGTCCCTGACCTGAGAAGGGCTGTGCTTATCTTCAGATGTATTAGTCACTATTCATGGCAGTGGATAGCACATTTTCACCTGTAGGATCCTGACAGTGACTGTCATGGATGAATGTCCCTATAGTGGAGTTAGTGCGCATTATACCCCAATGTCCTTGCTTTTTCGGATTTGGACCTTAACTGTCCGAATCCCTGATCGTGGCACAGAAATTGACCCTGACTTGTTTGAATTGCCTTTTATTTAAAGGTGCATTAGCCCCAAGCGATGATGCGAGGGAATCGAAAAACATGTGGAAGAAGGGTGTCACGTGCTGCGAAAAAACGGCAAGACGGAAGCTCATTGCGGGAAATCCTGCCTGCCGACTCGCGGGGAAATTTAGTGAACGAAAAGAAAAGAAGAGAAAAAAAATAAGGAAATAAACAACGACAATTGTGATATAAACAAGGAAAAAATAGTAAAATTAATAAAATTGGTTAAAATCTTTACTCGAAAATCAAACCATTAATTGAATAATAACAGTAGAAAATGAAGTCTTGATACAGTGTGTGTTAATTTCTTGATAAAATCTGAGAAGAAAATAGTAATCCGGGATAAAATCACCACAAAATCTAGCGCAAAGGGAAAAGCCGACCCTCATCACTGTTAGCAAATGTCGATTCAATGTCATCAGCGAACGTGTGTATCAACTTTATCAGCTCCAGTATCAGCCGGTGATCTGGTGTATTATTTAGAAAATGGTTTCGTTGAAAATAATTGTTAAATATGCGAATAAGAAGTTAACAATAGTGTCTTTGTAAGATTACATACATATTTTATTGAATTGTAAATTTTAATATAAAATTTAATAAAGGATTATTAAAAAATAAAACTTATTCCCACGTGGCTGAATCTACAGCAAAATATGACATCAACTGCATAGCAAAATGGTGATGGTGCTGTTCTTAACCACAGCTCGTCTTCATCACTCTCGTGTGAAAATACAGTTGGGGGGGGGGGGGGGGGGGGGGGGGGTGGGGGGGGGTGGGGTGGGGGGGGGGGGGACGGCTTTGAAAAGTCAAGTCAAATCAGCAAAAAGTCAGAAATTGATTATTATTGTGTAAGTACTCTTAGCTTCTCCCGTTGTATTGTGCTTGGTATGTGGTAAATTAAGGTCGATTTGGGCACAATCTGTAACGATTATGAAGGCTACCATATCGCCTTTAAAAAGTGTAAAAATGCGCCCCAAATAGCTTCAACTTGCAAACTCGAATTTTTCAAAAAGCTGCAGTTCTGAGGGGGAGATCCCCCTCAGACACCCCCCCCCTGGTTTGCCGCTAACAATCGCGTATGGCTTGCAAAACAGCGTGAAGGTCGCGGGGAAATCGTGACTCCTTGCCGCGGAAAAAATTTTTTTTCCAGCCGTGTAAGTGTGTAAATCCATATTCGCTTTAATGTGAGATAAAATACATCGGTCCTCGTGGGGACCGCTTGTGTCGCTGCCATCGCGGTTAGTGACTGATATGATAGGCCTAACATGGCTTTGACCTTGATATGCGACTTGGACCTAATCAAAAAAATGAGGGATTCCTGTTGCACCTATGATTCAAGGTTGGTTCCATGACTTCAACTTGCAACTGCGGTCAATTTTACATTTTCAGCCTATTTTACAACTTCCTTGACCTTCACATGCTACCACCAAATAGTGAACCAATTAACTAGTATTTGAGAATCAGATAAGAAGTACGCTGGGCTTGGTCTTTAATACTAGATTTTTCAGCCCAACCACTTCTTGCAGGTTATATTCGCATCCAGGACCAGTAACAAAATTAAAAATATGAATTTTGATGATTTTTTCGATGTTTCGGAATAGCAAATCGCTGCCAATCCTTTAAGCAGACTCTGGCACAAAAGTGATGCAGATACATACACCTAAGAAAAGAGTGTTCAAGTAGCACGGTTCGTCATGCATTATAATGCAATTCTGGCCTTCATTTTATCATTGTGTCTTTTACATAGGCCCTTGCTTATAAGTCATGATGCCGTACCGCAGTTAATTCTGGGACTCCTGTCACCCGTTTTGTATAAAAATAAAATGGCCGATGGTCGCGATAAATTAAGTTTGACTGGGCGACTTTCACTTTTTTAATCGTCAATTTTTCAATGACTAATCTAAGTGATTCTGCGACCAAAATCAACACCTCACAATAAAGCTAAGAAGATGTGGTCACGGTAAGCTAGGTTGTGAGTATCACAGCACATAAATAATAAATACTAATGGATGGGATCCACACAAAAAGTGTCGCCCTGCCCATTTCACAAATATAGAACCCTATGGGGTTTGACCCGTAAAGGTAATACCTAGGTCAAACTTTCAAAATGCTCCAATAGCATTGAAATTTCTTTGGGACAATGCTATTGCTTATGACTTAATTCTAAACATTTAAAAATACTTTAGAAAAGTCACCTTTAAAATGCTTCATTTAGTTGAAATTTGTCAAGCATACTGCTGATGAACGAAATATTTTAAAAATACTTTAAAATTGATGTAACCTATGGTTATTTTCTCAGAGACCGTTCCTGAATCTTGGAAAATAAAGTAAGTGTATGAACATAAAACTTGAGTGGGGTTAATTGTTGATACCATAAATGTTAAAGGTCAAGACAAGGTCAAAAATGGTAAACTTTGGTGTATCCAGACAAAATTTAGTGGGTGGAATCGATTGTTAATACCAAAATTTTATAAGTTACAACATGGTCAACAGCCATCATTCAAGTTCAAGTAACTGCAAAACCCGAGGGTCATTCAAGCCAGGTGATCGTAAAACCCAGATCACGAAACCCAGAGACCACCTAATGTCATAATTCTAATGAATATCTACACAAATTCATAAAGGCAGTCCCTAACAAAGCTAACCTCAACAAAGACAGTGCATACTACGAACCACGGAATCCACGGAACCGCACATGGCACGAATCCACACGGGCGGTGACCGCTCTTGTTTTTCTTTATGGTTAATAAAGATGATTTAATAAAAGGTGGGGATATTTTTGATGGAAAGATTTACAACCAGGGCAAAAATCATATTTTCAATTTTTTTAGGGAGGCCTGCGATGTGAAATCTCTTGTTTGCCCTTTAATGAAATATTCGTTTTTGGTATTTTTAATTATGTCTTTTAATTGAAAATCGAGCTTAATTTTAAGGCACTTAGCAGTGATTTGCTGAATCAGAAATAGGAAAAAATCATCAAAAAAACTGATTTTTTGTAAGTTTTAACAAGTATAGATCTCAACACAATCCTTCACTTGTAAGCATTTCTGCAAATTTCTGATATGTTTAACTTTTAACTCTTTCGGGATAATCACTGATAGTGCCTTTACTACAAACAACATGCAAAAGATATCAATTTATCTGAATTATAGTGAAAACCACATTCACACCCCTAGTGTTTGCCAATACCTATGTAATTATTTCAACATATCATTAGAGAAAACACATACCCAGTACCAACATTCCCATTATGACGTCACTATAACGTCATTAGTTAAGTATGCATGAAAATATGGATATAAACGTGGAAAATGAGTATTTATAAAGTTTTTACTGACCAAGAGCATTATTAATAGAACTTAAACGCCAATATCAAAATAGTCATTTCCCATCACGTAGAGCATGAAAATTGATATCCCTAAACTTTTTGGTGAAAAAAATGAATTTTTCCTCCGCTTTTCTACACTGTGTGCTATGGAAAAACAGCTTTGCTGACATGTGAACTTCATGTTGTCATTCTTATGTAATTCTAGGGCATGTTTGGTACTCATTTTGATAATGAATAAAAAGAGGACCATAGATATCCATTGCTGTCCAAATCAAGTGTCTGCGATATTCATCTGTTATCATATAGGGCAAGTGCTGGTAACCGAAGAGGTTTGTCACGGGGGCGCCCCCCCCTTTTTATTTTGGATTAACCTTTGGATTACAACCCGGTGGTGTTTGTTTTGCAATGAAAAGGAGTGTAAAATGTTACTTGACATAAATAATTTGTTGGCACCAAAAAGGAATTTTTTGCAATGGAGAAAACCTGAAGGAATCCATCACACCACTAAATAACTCCCATAGACTTGTGTACAAAATTACCTTTCACCAAACGTCAATTTCTCAGCTATAAAGCGACTGTTATGTCAAAACTGGTTTGGGGAAGAATTAGGACCATAACCTCTTCACAAAATGAAAAATTTATAGTGAAGGCTGCATTTTTTAGTACAGAGCATCGAAAAATTTGGCTGTTTTTCATAACGTCCACGCCTATTTTAATAGTTTAATATAAATGGATGCCCGGCATCCACTACTTCAAAAATGTGTGTACTGCCCATCCAATATGACGCGGTGTTGATGGGCAAAACAACAAATTATCTTTTTTCTCTAATCCTTTGTTCATCAACCTGATCGCGAAATCTATTTTTTGGTAGTTCCATTAACACGTTGCGCCTCTTTCCACAGGAAAGCGCCGCGCGTGCGTTGCCTTTTGCGTCTCTGCTGCAGTGGCGTTCTATCCCCTTCTAACTCTGCGTTGTTCCATATCATTCTCGTATCGTGAGATGACTTGTCTATCTGGTGTTGAACATAGTATATAAAGTGTTGGGCCATCTTCCTAGCATTAAGGTTTTTTATACATAGCCATTTGGGTTTTTTTTTTTCATGCCTCATTTTTTGTCTTTGTACGTTCATAATATGTTTCCTTTTGGGTTTATTCCCTCTATTTTTGTTATTTCATTGAGTTTCTTCAATGATGTATAATGTTTACATTTTATATTCTTGTGGCATTGTGGTCCTCTATATGCCATCTGTTTTTAGATGGTCGTCGAGTTCCAAATTGTGTAAACACGAATTTCAGTGCGGAATAAATCTCGGTCTTGTAGATGCGCAGTTCCGCTCCATGGAGGACGTTTTCCACAAGTGGCACTCGCCAGTGGTGTAATGCATTCCTTGGATGTTACTATATACAGGGTCGTACATTTTTGTGGCCCGCTTGTTGCTCCCAGTCGGGTTCGGCAGCCTTTGCGGAATAGAGGCAGTATTACATGCACTTTGTTCCGTGGAGGCTGCTAAGATTCGGCTGGGGCGGGCGGGGTGGGGTCGCAAAGTGTGCCAACCCCTTTATACTATATAACCGCGAGGTTAAGTGTAGGGGATCTTAGCTCAAATGATGAGTAGAGACCCACAACGCTGAGAGGCACGGGTATCGACCCTACTGTTTTATTTACATGTCATAGTTGCTCTATTGACAACAACGTCGCTGCACATTACTAGCTCTAACTTTGAAACTAGCTGTCACAATTATGTTACAACTTTACTTTATACTTCCTCAAATATTATACAACCAATCATCTGAAGGTGATGTAAGACCTAATGGGTAGGTTCCACACGTGTTAACCATAGCTGTTCTCTATATTAGCATAATTCACAGACTGGTTGTAATGGAAATAAACATAATAATACATACAAGAACTGAATTAACAACGGACAAGAGAAGTTGTGTCATCATGGAGTAAGGGGAGTTAAATGGAGCATTTAGCTAAAAATCAGAAGTCTGTGGGTTTGATGGCATTGAATTGAATCCATTATGGGCCTAATCTTTTATACTTACAATGAAGACAATAACTAAAATCAAACGATCTCTATTAAATCTTTGCCATTCCAATTTCCCTGTCTCATCCTTACACAATATTAGTATATTAGCTTGGTGACACTACCCCACATTGCTGCTTCTGTCACTGATGCTCATGAATTTGCTTAATTGCTTTACGCTTGACAGGCCTATGTTTTGTGCAATTTTAGTGCTATATATTAATCCCCAGCCGTACTATTAAATGATTCTGGTAGTAAAAACAAAACATTGCTTTTGTTTTTGTTCGTGGGTTACAACTTTACTTGAACAACTGCTGAAAGTGTGTTTGTATAAATAATCCTTAGCATTTTGTAAATTTGTCTTAGTCCCATGTTTGTCCTATCTGTGCTTGTTCTTTGTTGCTTTCGTCTTGTCAGACTGTCAATAACATCTTGTCACAGGTATGTCTCACTGTTACACACCCGGTTTCTCATTGATATCCTTTAACTTTATTCATTCCTCAATCAATTCATTCCAACCTATCGCTCAAGTTCTCTCTCTCTCTCTCTCGTTCTCGCTCCTCTCCCTTCACAACCCCCTCGCTTTTACTGTCCTTGCTTTATACATTTTAATAGGCCGTGCCTTGCAATATACGAACTGCCGTTTAACCACCAGCTTCACGACGAAGAATTTCGCGGATCACTAAATTGATTTTCACCAACACTAAAGTGAACATCATCAAAATTAATTCCCTTGCATAACTTCATTACTTACAGACCCATATCATCTCAAACATGTGACCACCCATCCTTCAATACAACCACAAACAATTCTGATTCTGACTCCCGCTATCACACTAACGACAGCTTCAACACACTAATAAAACCATCAAGCAATGATCATTTTCCATATTCCATTCAACTGTCGTAGATCACAAAAATCATATGAGAAATAACTAACTACGTGATCACCCAACACTCGTTCTCTGTCTCGCATTCTCAGAAACATGGCTTACTGACACCAAGTTCACCCACCTTAACTTTAATGGCTACACGTAAATTCCAGGACCACTCCAGGAGAGGAAGGGAGTTGTCTTAAATAAAAAATCACCTCTCATACAAAAATCATTCACAACACCAGGACCAGAATTGACTCACTTTTCATCGATCTCAACATTA
>JAMKCH010053501.1:0-10341 GCA_023653785.1 Ophioderma brevispina
TGCATTTTTTCTCTTGATTTTTCAGATTTTTGGCCTATTTTAGGCCAATTTTGAGCTCTAGAAAAGAAAAAAAAATAAATAAAGAAAAAATACGCCCGACCGACCGACCCTACTCGAGAGGTCCGCTCGCCGTCGTCTTAGGGTTAGTTTGATGAAGTTTGGCATCCTATGGTCTGAATTTTTATTCCTGTCAGTAAGCGCATATTGTCGATGGTAAGAATTCATTTGGAGAGGGATATGTTGAGATCAAAACTAAAAGCTGTAAATGCTCAACTTTGTTCAACCGAATAGATGCTTTAACCCATTTTACATGAACCTTTTTGTATCGAATATGTAATGGCTTCATACCAGAATCAATTGAATAGATTGTTGTACAGTCCGAGACCAGCTATCGATTTCTTTGTTTGGAGTCAATCAAAGAACGGATTAAAGTGTCATGAACATCGTTGAGGATGATTAGGCCACATAAATACTGCAGTTCGTTATGAGTGACCAAAACTCTTAGTACTTGACAAATCTCTGGTACTTGGAACAAAATGTCATGCATTATTTCTGGAACAAGATTAATAAAAGTAACAAATCAGATTTTCTAATATTCCTTAGTGACAAAAAAAACTTTGGTGTGCAATAATTACTTACATCATTTTTGTTCAGTGCATTTGCCTTGCATTTTTGTTTGTGAGAAAAGGGACATTTTTTAATTGTGGCCTTAATCTGATCTGGTATCGTCCCTTCAAATTTCTATTATATTGATTGGGTAAAGTATACAACCTCTCAGAATGAATGGAATCGTTGACACGCCCCAAAACTTTTAATGAACTGACAGGAATAAAAAATCCTTAGGCATTATATTTATTTAAGTATGTTACAGTACTACTTTGGGTCATTTTTTTAAAGTTAATTCATGTGGTGCTTACAACATTTGCTAATGGGCTCTTTAGAACTTCTGCAGAATAGGCTGATTTGTCTGTGGAGACTTGGATCTGGCACTTGGTTGTCCAACCCTCCTTCTTGACAAATTTTCATAAGAGAAGGGAAGAGCTAGAGGAGAGAGAGATTAGAGGAATGAGGTAAGAAGAGTGATCGAGAGAGATTATCAAGACAGAGATAGGATTAAGAGAGAGATTGAAAGAGAGAGAGAGAGATTAAGAGAGACATTGAGCGAGAGACCCTCTATAGAGCGAGAGCTAGAGACAGAGCGGAGAGAAGGAAGAAAGAGAAAGAGAGAGAGAGAGAAAGAGAAGAAAAAGTGTGATGTGTTGTGTGATTGTAGTGGGGGGGGGGGGGTGTAAACTGAACTGGAGGCTCTGCCACTCATATCCAGTGATCCTTTCTTGTACCAGTGTGCTAACTCAAGATAAAGCTTATCACCTATTGGTTTCTTGCTACATAGAGCTGAAGGGGTTGAAAACAAAAAGAAAGAGGCATGGATTACTGCATTGGTGAAAACTAATTATCAGTTGCGAAATGGCTGAGAAATAGGATCAGATTCAAAAGATGCATCAAGCCTTGGCAGAAAAACAAATGAATATATTTAAAAAGATGGTTCTGAACTACGTCAATGTACCCTTGTTCCTGTCTGTCCATTGGCAGGTTGGAACTTTTAGTTCTGATTTTTAAAATGTGTGAAAGGTTGGGCATGTGACCATGTGTAAAGGCCTAATTTCGGTGGTAGAAGCAATCTCTGTCCAGCCTCAAGAGTTGATATGGGGTCGTGAAGACAAAAAAGAAAAAGAATGGGAACTCTAGGGACCCAAAACAATGTATTAAAAACAAACAAAAAAGTTTGCAAATTTACCAAAAAAACTTGCCATAAAAACGTAAAGTTTCATAAAATAGCATTAATCTTTAAACCCTGGTAATAATTCTGTATATAGGTAACAACACCTAAAGGTGATTACATAGTTCATGCCGCTTGCCACTCAGCGGCAAAACTCTTGATGTACCCCTTGCATGTATCAAGCTTTGATAATTCAAGGCGACGCTATCGCTTGGAATACGTTGAATTCAAGTCACTCACCCGAGCGCAGGAACTCGATTTATTGGGCTTACGCTTGTGCACTTGGTCCCGGCTAGCGATTCTGGATGAGACTGCGTAGTGATGTAAATTTTATAATCAAGCGCAAGCGGCATGACACTATGCATGACCATAAGTCAGTACCCTGGTAGACGCTGTCAATATAAGTTTCACCACATAAGTCCAGTGGTTTCCGCATGACCATACAAAGATAAAAAAAAAAACATAAAGTGCTAGGGGAAGACGGTCTTCTTGTCAACCAATTGCGATCTCCGATTAGTGGAGCGATTTGGACTGGCAAATTGTCGACAACCCTCCCCTCTGTACAACATAAAACGCAACACGAGGTCACGTGATGAACGCTTGTCTGTAGAGCCGCTTTGCAGGGGCTCCCTAATTTCGTCCCTTTTAGTTGCGTTTTGAATTAGTGTTGTGCTATTTAGAATCAAATAAAAACACTGTAATTCAGGGAAAACTAAGAACCCGCTACACCATCAAAATCTCAGGGGAGCACAAAAAACAATGAAACTTTACACTCTGGATCAAGCCAGCGGTGATCACGAACAAGTTATGGATGTCGTTGCTGCAGAAGGTGGGCTTCCGGGTCACGCAACCAAAATGGCGGCGCCCATTGAATCACCACAGATTTGTCGGCAAACGCTACCGCACCGCCACAGTGGTTTCAGATTTTGAGATCAGACAAGAGCAGAGGTTTTCTAAGGTGGTTTAGGGAGTTTACGGACCTGTTTTGAAGTGATTCACGTTGGAGATGACACTCGTATGGACAATATTAAAGGCGAGGTTGATGATTTGAAACATAAGCTTGAACTTGCGGAGATCAAACTTGACGACCTCGAAAATAGGAGTAGGAGTAGGAGGTGTGAAATTGTATTTTCATTCTTTCCGGAGGCGAAGAGGGAAGAGGTGCCCCAGAATTGGTATCCTTTGTCTCTTACCTGGGCTGAAAGGACTGTAATATTAACCAGCGTAGTCTCCAGAGAGCACCCACGGTTCTGGTAAAACTTATTCATGGACAAATGGGCAAGCCTGGGAACATGGGCCCAAACCACGGTTCCAATTCCATGTCGTGTTTCAGTTCACTTCAAGAGAAAGGAGGAGAAAGCGTTAAATAAAAAGCCTTTGGCTGATTTTTCAAGAGGAAAACTTTTGGTCCAATTCTATGCAAAGATGTTTCCGTGGCAAAGGACTCAGTATGAAATTGCAAAAGCTTAGGAAAGGGAAGAAGAAAACTCCCAGAAAGCTACGGCGATTGAGAAAGTGAAGGAAAGGAAGCGTTTATTAACCCGGGCAACTATTCAAGGTTTCGCGGTGCTGATGGGACCATGTCAGGGGATCATAAATGTGATGCAGAAGAACTATGCCATTGGGGACTGCAATTTGTTTGATGGCGAATGTTTGTGGCTTTTTTTAAATATTTTTGAATCAAAATGATGTAAATTATAGGCCTGTTGGCCTGCTTGCTTAGAAGTGAAATAGCGTAAATTTTCCTTGTTATACAAAGGGGGTCTTTGGACATATTGTTTTTTAGGTCCAGTTCCTTTAATACCTCTCTTTGCATGCAAAAAATTATCTTGGGACTGCATGATTATAAGTTCCATAATGATGGGGACCAAAATTGGGTCTCCCCAACGTTAAATTATTTTGCTCAAGAACGCAAGCCATTTTCATGTGACGCCAAGTATAACATGAAGTAACATTGCTCCCTTTAATGTGATCGTGCTGATATAGACTGGGATCAACATAAGCTGGACTGTGATATGGACACTAACGGCTTGCATGGACAATCCCTATAACACGGAAAATGATCGTTTTATTTTTGATCTGTGTGATTGGGTTTTGAATCAAAACATTAATATTATGGGGGGGGGGGGGGGCGGGGGGGGGGGTGAACCCCCTGGTGATATGGACACTTAAGCTTCCTTTTTGAACGACTCTTTTTTGTCATTCAGCTTTTGAGTGTACATGTAATGTTATGCAATTGTGCGCATGTTTTTGCAATTTTGTATGTACAGTGGGATAGCCACATCAATGTCTCATTTGGTCATAATCAATTTGGGGCGCACTAGTCTGTTTTCCGCGATGCATTATTTTGGATTGTGATGAATGTTATCTAGTTTATGGGGTGGGAGGGCCTGAGAAAGGGACTGTTGCTACCACTTCTGGATGCTTGGGGCCCCATGCACGGTTTTCCATGCAAGAGTTACATCTGGCTGGGCTGTTATTTGAGCTTGAAGTTCCAGGCGATGCAGGGGGGTTTTTTTCACTGGTTTTTGGGGATGTTGTTGTTGTTTGTTTTTCCTTGTTTGTTTGTTTGTGTGTGGTTTGTCATTTTTTGGTTTGTTAATGTTGTTTTGGGATTGATTGCGCTTTAATATTGTTGGTCTTTTGTTTGTTGTGATTTGTTGTTGTCTTTTGTGATTGTTTCAACATGTCCGTGGCGACAATAACTTCAAAACAGGTTATGATTTATTTATTTTTTTTCCATATTTTTTCTTTTTTCGTGCGACCCAATCGTATATATGTGTGTAAATTATTATTCAAAATTTTGATTTGGTTCTTTCTACCATTTTTAAACCATGGTTTTAATTTTCCAACGTTTAACTGCAGGGTCTACGGACAGTTGGAAACGTAAGATGGTTTTGAACTTTTGTCATGTTAAGAAAAAGGATGATATTATTTTTTTACAGGAAACCAATTCTCAGTAATTGATTGGAAAAAAATTCTGGGCTTACCAAGGTGGGTGGTAATTCGTGGTTTCACAAGTTTGGCTTCCAAACGTAGGGGGGTGGGGATATGATTAAGGTTCAAATCATCAGGTCTCAGTGAACTCTGTAAAGTAAAGGATCCTGGGGGAAGGTTTATTATTTGGATGGTTATATTGAAGGAATTGCAGGGTAATCTTAGTTCATATTTTATGGCCCCAAATAATGAACGACTCTTAATTTATTTTTGACGTTTTTTCTAAGATTGAACAATATCATGTTTTCTCGTGCTATTATGCTTGGTTGACCTAATGTGGCTTTATCCTCTTGATTTTTACCAAGGTACCGTTCCTCACATTTAATATCAAACTCACAAATGCTTGATTCCCTTATTGATGAGTGTAATCTTATAGGAGGTGTGGAGAAAAAATGAAAACACCATAAATCAAGAGTTTACACAAGGGGACACCAAAAAAAAAAAACCTGCCAGTTCTTTCTCGCCGTGGACGATATTCTGGTGTCTAGTGACTTAGCTGATTTAATGGCAAGGGATTTTCAAAATTTAAAAGCATCAGCGAGTTAAAATTGATCCATTCCTTGTTAAGTGCAAGATTCACACCACTGATGTCCCCGAAGGTAAGAGTATTGGAAATTAAATTGGTTTATTTGAGGATGATGCTGAGTTTTCATTTTCATTCGTCATAAAGAAAAAAAGTTCGGAATTTTAAAAATGTCATCACCAATTCAAATTGTATTACTAATGTGATCTGGGAATGCTGTCAAATGTACAATTACAAGGGCATGTATTCAATTACTGTGTAGAAAAGAAAACGGGAAAAAAATCAGACCAAAAGGGAGCTTCAATCCCAAATTGAAAGGTTAGATTTGATATTTCTAAGATTTCTAATGGGGACACAATTCAAGGACCTTTCTGAATTACTGACTAACTTGAATACTCTGGAGGATAAACTAAATTCAATTCTTGAACAGGAGCGACGGGCCAGGTTTGATTGTTCGTTCTGGGATCAAATGGGCCGAGTTTGGAGAGAAAAAGCTCCAAATACTTCTGTAACCTGGAGAAACGGGCATTTGAAAAGAAAAATATTGTCTTCTTCGACCTGTCGGATGACACCCTTATTTCTGATCAGAAACACTATTCTTGATGAGCTTCATTCCTTTTATAAGGTCATTGTTACTCTTCTCAGAAGACTTCAGGCTTGAGGATATTCGTCTTTTTTAGGTGATGTGGAGTTGCCACTTGTCGAAAGATCCAGGAAAAATAGCAAAAACCATCTCAATAAACCCATTACAAAAGCAGAAAGAAAGGAAATTCTCTCTTCCTTGAACAATCTATTATGGAATTAAGTAAATATCCTGTTTGAGGGGTTACGTAGAATTTATGTTGTGTTCTTTCAATGAATAGTTTGTGAATATGCTTTGAATTCACCTATCTTTTTTCTTTTGGAAAATTGGTTTTTATGTCCAGTTCACAGGAATGGGGTGGATAAAAACTTTGTTGCCAAAGAAAGGACAAGGATCACCTGTTGGTTGGGGAATTATCGCCCCATTTCTCTTTTGACTTTTAATGAGTATTCAAAATTATGCTAAAGGTAGCCAATCGTCTTAAAAATTATTCTTAAGGATGAAATTAGTAACGATGACCACACGGGTTAATTAAAAGGCGAAAAACATGTAGGTACTAATATTCGACGTATATTGAACCGTATTGAATTTTGTGATACAAATTAATGTCCAGGCTCTATTGGTGGTATGTTGATATTCAAAAAAAGGCTTTTGGACAGTGTGGAACACAACTTTGATTTGATGTTCTTAAATCTTTGTTGTAATTTTGGGGAACAAATTTTATTCAGTGGGTTTAAGGGACATTTTATGTAAACAGGCCAAAAAGCTAATATTAATAATGGCGTTCTTTCGATCCTATTTCCTATGAAACGGCGGGATGGGGGGATATTCAAGGGTGGCCCCATTTCGCCTCTTTTATTTGTTTGTTGTCATGAGTGTTTGGCCTATTATTTAGGAGATCAACATGTGAAAAGGGATTAGTAAAATGGTGATGTGGAAAAAGAAAGTGAGTCTTGTGCTTGAGGTACTACTGCTTTTTTCATGTGTTTAGGGATTGAAGAAGCATCTTCAGAGTCTCTTTTGAACAGCTTGGGATAAATTGTTTGCCAAGGTCTTCTGGTTGCAAGGGTGTGATATATGTCTTTAATATCTAAAAGCTGATTCCTTTATTGGGGAAGTCTCAAGGGAAGTCATTTAGGCCCTTGAACGACAATGGTTTAGTGTGGGGAAAACAACAATACATTTTAAGAGTCTTGGTAGTCAATTCTCCCTTAAACACTCATCCCTTTTTGAGCTCAATTAATCCAAAAACTTAATCAGATCAGCAAATTCCTCAAATTGGTGGGGCGCTTGGCAGGAAGTTGTCATTATTGGTGTAAAGTCATGTTATTAAGACGCTTTTGTTGGGCATCAGTTGCTTATTTATTTTCTGTCTTGTGGTGTACCGGGATTCCAAAAATATTACTTAAAGGGAAAACTTGATACTTTAGTTTTTAAAATTGAATCTGGAATGGTGGGAAGGACAGGGTGAAACCGTTAAATTCCCTATGTAATGATTTATTTCAATGCTGGTCTCCGCATGGTAGATCTTGCGGCCTTTTCTCAGGCACACAAAGAGGTTTGGCTAGACATTTGCCTGACCCTAACTATGTTAATACATGGAAAAATATTGGAATTAATGTTCTTCCCTTTTTATGAGTGATACATCAGTGTTATGGAAAAACAAGATGCCCCCAACTGTGTTCTCAATCAGTTAAAAAAAAACACTCGTTGGCTGCAGACCTTAATAGTAGAGTTAGATATGTGCAATATTTTGGGGGAAGGGGAGGGGGAATTGTGCACCTGGTGATAAAAGCATGAAAATTTGGCACATCTCTAGGGCATGTCATAAGAAAGACTTTTAGCTATAGGGGCATCGCAGATTTGTCATCTGATATTAAAATGGCGGCCATTTTCCAAAATGGCTGCCATTACATGCTATTTATCCTCTAGATTTGAGGATATTGAGTTGATAATTTACAGTTGCTTGTAGGCATTCAAGCAAGGCATTGGATACTTTAAAAGATTTTCAATATCAAATAGCCATTGCAGGTTTATCCCATGACAGTAATGACGGCCATTTTCCAAAATGGCGCATAACAGCTATTTTACATATTTGCACGAAATACATATGTTAACTCTTTTTTTATACAATCAGTAAAGTGAAAACAAAATTTTACTTGAGCATTTCAAATTAGTTGCATGACAACAGTGGTGTCCATTTTCAAGATGGCCGCCATTATTCTTTTATAGCCTGTTGTAAACTGTACCTTTGGTTAAAGAGTCAAAAAGTCTTCACACAGGGCTTGCCTTTAAGCATAGGTTTATATAATTAAAAAGGGACAAGGAATAGATAACAGTGGTTTTCACTTACAAATCATAGCTACCACTGATCTATCATTGGTTTACGTGTGAGATACTGTTCATTTAGCCTTACTTCTTATGTTCAAGGAGAGGTGAGGGGGGTTAGGACAAACATAGTGAACAAAGTAAAAAAAAGCAAAAACAAGAACAATCTCTTTGTGGGGGCCACTGAGAATTTAATGAAAAAAAACGATTTTTTTTTTTTTAAAAGATTGATCCCAGCTGGTTGGCCTCTCTCAACAAGAGTTGCAGGAAATCGAGTCTTGGGCAAACTTCATAGAATGTATTTCGTCGAGGCGGGCTGCTGCCAAGTCGTTAAAAAACTGTAACATAATCAAAACAGAAAGCTGCTGCAACAGGGCCATCCAAGTCTCCACGTCTTTGGAACAACCGAAAAGGAGGTCGACAGGGTCGATTCTACTTGGCATCTCCCATCGTAAGGACATGTCATGGTCTCATGTGATTACCAAAAGGCTAAAAACTGCCAGTCAGAAGCGACTAGGATGTCGGTCGAGCTGCACCCTATTTGAGCAACTGATATAAATCCATGTTTGATCAACATTGAATAGCACAGCTCAGCATGTGTGGAGCAACACCCACTTTCACTCTTTCCCAAACATAGATCCAATCCAGAGACGTGCCATTCCATCATTGGTATCCCAAAGAGTGAGCTCGCCACTCTAACAAAAGAGTGAGCTCATCACATCCAACCACTTTGTCAGCGCATGCAGTTGGAATTGTCACTCTTTCAAACGCAATTTTTATGGAAGATGGCAACCCGAATCTCCTCATCCAGCTGCTACCTGAGCTGCTATTCAGTTGCATCCTCAGCCCTTAGCGGCTCAGTCAGTCTCATAATCCTCCTGTGAAAGTCCCCAGGTCATCTTGGCCTCCCACAGAAGGCTTTCTTCTATCCCATTCTCTGTATGATCCTCTCATGTAGCATCAAACCAGGACTTGCAGCAGTTTTCAAAAGGAGGTTAATCGCTATCTTGGCGCCATCCATCACGTTACTAATGATAACTGCTGTTAATGCTAATTAGGCCTTGACATAAAAAAATAAATACTAGAGCGCTTTGGGTGCTCTCCTCAATGAAGCCAAAGCACTCACTGACATATCAAGAGAGCCACCTCTTAGTCGGTTGTACTGTTGGGCTCAATGATGATTGCATCTCTTGAGCTTACATGTCGGCACGTGAATGAGGATGGCCGAGAAAGGAAAAGAGTATTGGGAATTTTTCTGGACCACCCTGTCCATAAGTTAGAAAAGTATGCCAAAAACTTCCAATTGTGGTTGCAAGGAGGGCTGCGGCTGACAGGACAAATGCTTTAAATAAGCAGCTCTTCAGTGCAGCCTAGTATGCATGACTTGAAAATATTTGCAACCTCAAAAGAATCTGCTGCTGATATAATGTGCACTTCTGTGTTTACCTTTTAGATGCTAACTGCAATTCTCTGTTAATGATATACTACCGACCCACTTTACGTAATGTACCTTGGAATGAAGCATAGCCCCACTCGTCAGTCAAACTAGTTTCTCTCTCCATACGCATGCTCCTTGGTATTCAGATGCCTTTTGAGATTGAAAAAAGTACGAACCGACACACCTCGGCGGGAGCGCAGAGTTTCACAGACTGGGCTCACTAATGCAAGGAAGCTCAAGGATCACTTTTTGATACAACTCTCCTTCTTGGTAAGCTAAGACAGAGAATCATAGCAACCAGATTACTACACGTAACCATTGTCAGAAATTTAACTTCTAGAGTGAAAACATACACTAACGTACCCATGCAATGTCCAAAAGATCTTGCTACCAGTTTTTTTGGCAGAATTGTTCAACTACAAAATCAAGAAGCTTCGTAACAGTCTACATGAATACTACTACTGCCAGTCTGTTACACTAATGTCTAGATGTTATGTTTACCAGTTAACAACTTTTCCTTGCTTGGATCGATGCAATTTCCTCAAGCTCTCAAGCGTGCATTTCATCGGTGAATCCCGCACGCTGAAGAAATCCAGCTCGGACCCCACCATTTCTCTCAATATCGCCTATTTTCGATTTTCTTGTAAAGGGGATTGACATATTAATAAATTCATTTGTAGACTTATCTCAGC
>JAMKCH010053504.1:0-53822 GCA_023653785.1 Ophioderma brevispina
TACCACTAGTTTATCAATGGATATAGTATAATAAAGTGTAACATTTCTGCACATTTAAAAATTGTTATATTTCTTCAAAGTAAATTGTGTATTTTCCATAATAAGCTCAGTGCATGCATCCAATCAATAGAATTCTTTCTGCTCATTTATTCTTGTCCATCAGATAGTTATCATTTCACCTATAAAATACAAATATTTCTTCTCAATTTAAAATACAAATGTCTGGAATTTCTTGGTTCCACAAACCTTTCCTCTTGTGGTGTGTGTGATGTGTATGTGTGTCCATGTGGTCTGTATCCCAGTCTGTGGCTGTCTCTGGCTGCTTGCATGTGGTGTAGGTGTGTGCCTATGTGTGTGTGTTGTAAACAGATTTCAAGATAAGAATTAACAATTTAAAAATGTTTAGCTTTTTTAAATGTTTATTGTATGTTACATTACTGTCATATTTGTGTGTGGTGTTTGTGTGTGTATGTATGCATGTATTTTTTGGGCATGTGTGTGTGTGTGCTTCGTAACATACACATAGGTATGTATGTGTGTGTGGTGGTATAAAGCTGCTCCAGCATAATAAAGTTAATTTCCGGCAAAGTAAAAGAATGCCGTAATAACTTATCTCATTATTACGGAATTCCTTTGGACTTACTTATTATATGTGTATTTATGTATGATTTTCTACTATGCTTATTTAGCTAATTAAACTAATTAGAGGACTTCTGAAAATGATCCTTTGTGCTCATACTTTAGCTTGAATGCTTAGGTTAATAGTGTTTAAAACAGATATTGTTTGGCTTTATGTCTGTCTGGTCATTTCGGTTAAGTGTTGTAATTTGTTTCTGTCCTGCCCCAACTCTTGAGCCAATTTCAACCAATTAGGTCAGAAGAACCCTTGGTCCAAGCTTGGTTCATATAGGGTTCACAGATTTGGCCAATTAGGGCAATCTTGCAACTCTATGAATTTGATTTTCAGTCGCCAGATAAGTGCTAAATCACCAATCTTGGTCAGAAGATCCACTGGCCCAAAAACCCATATGGGGGTTTAACAGATTGGATTCAAAGGTCACATTCATTGAACCAATTCAGTTGGAAGAATCCTGAATGACAGTGACCCATATGTGTGTGTTAACAGATTGGGTCAAAGTCTACATGTTTGTGCTGATTAAAGGGATTTTGTCATTTAGGGTAAGTTATATAATTTGTTTCTCTCTTCTTCTGCCTAAACATTGAGCCATGCATGCAGCCTAGCTGGTCAGAAAGCCCCGACTCATGGGTGTTGTCCGAGAATGACACCCATGACCCCTATATGACCTTTTAAAACGCCATCTATGACCTTTTACATTTTGCGATCACAAGAGAGGCAAGACTTGCGTCGAGAACCAACTTGTTCTTAATTACCAAAATCTTTTGTACCAGTCATTTGTTTATCATAGTAATTTTCATTGTAAGTAAAATAAGGGGCGTCACAAAAATATTTTCCTCTTTGAATAGACCATCACTGATGGCTTTCTCATCATTGATTGGCTCTGGTTTCAAATCAGGTCAAATTTTAAAAGACATTTGACAAGAAAGTCCACTTTTGGTGATCAGATTTCAAAGTAAAAAAGGACCATTTTGTGGGGGTTAGGAAAAGGGGGTTAGTCGCACTTTACCCAAAAAAAAAAGTCCACCTTGTTCGAGGTTCCCGCACCAACCCCAAAATAAATCCTTGCGTAATGTCAAAGATATGTTTGTAATGGGTGTATTACTAGGAAATACTATTGGCACATGAAGTCCCTTGAAGAATAGAATCTACCGGCTTAAACTTAGAAGTTTTCAATCACTAAGGCTACTTAGCATGCTGCTTTAGACGCAAAGCTAGTCATGACCTGCCTTGCCTACACAATCATCTGCATGTCCCAACTTTTGATGCTGTCAAGAGATGCCTTGAAATCCATGAATCAGTCACCATCGTCATCAGCAGTAGATAGCAGGAGTAGGAGGCCGGAGCTTCTTCTTCTGTAGTCAAACTGCTCACCGTGAACTACAATCAGTTCATATCCACACGGCACGTATAGCACCGTCCGCGTGAGCATTTACAATGTCTGGCGGAAACGCCATCATCAAATTTGATCAGAACTTTTCTTTTAAAAATGCAGGCTACTGGTGCACGAGGTTACTTAGACAATATAGCATTACAGTCTATTATTTTGAAGCCCAAATTTTCAAAATGGCTTTGAGATTTGCGCTTTCGGTTGAATTGAAGCGAAATTTTGCACTTTTTTCGAACACATTTTTCACTGTACTACATGGTATAAAAACAATTTCTTTTCTTTTATTTCACACAATCGCCCGTGTTACTAAATTTGCACACAGCTATAACATGTATGTTTCTATTTTCAACTTCATCTCAGTTCGATCTGCTTCAAACATTGATAATTTGTGATATTTATGCTAAGCCAGTAGAGTCTTCATTCCATTGCTTTGTTTACGTCTATTCAACTACGCACCGGTTTGGTCATTTTGGTGACCCCCATTCCAATCTGACATTCTGACATATCAGATCTACATAATCTGACACATCTGACACGGCCTATTCGGATTTTATTATTCCGTTTAGCTCCATTTAATTGGAGCTAAAGTTGAATCTGTCCCGTGTAGAGTTTAGAGTGGACGTTTTATCGCATACATGAGTATATCGCACGCACTAGGAATATGGGATAAATTTATCTGCCGATTAAAATGGATGTGTTTTCCACTTCAAAAATGGTAACGCTTTATACTCATCAAAACGTTATTTGCGATGTTATGATCGCATTGAAATAGGCCTTATTGTTCACCATTTTTTTTTTTACTCACAAACGGCGTTCTGAACTGTTGAAGAAAAACTCAGGACCCGATCATGAATGTGTACCTGGATTGTACCGATGGTGTTAGGTGTAACCCACACCTCCATAGGCCTACAAAGTGTTGTGTAGTTGTAAATACTTTCTCCCAGCTATCGGGAGTCCCCAGATTCAGTCTCAGTCGTGATCAGGTGCATGAAATTAATAGCCCTATACAAGTATAGCTGATTTTAGTCTTCGTTTGGTGCCAAATATGGGCGGCCATTACTGTCAAAAGTATCTCAAAACACGTAAGAGTCTAAACTACAGAAAACGATGTCAAATACAGTAGAAACATGTCAAAAACAAGTACACGATGTAACTAACGAAAAGGTGTTCCAGTGCAGAAAACTTTCAAAAACACATAATGGTCTCAAAAAAAAAAAGGCTACAGAAAAAAGGTATCATCAGAGAAAACGTCAAAATGACGGAAGGCTCAACTACAGAAAAAGGTTGAAAGTGAGAGAAAACATACCCAAAAGTACGGTTACGTCTCAACTGGATAGAAAAAAGAGCAAAGCAGAGAACAATGTCAAATACATCTAAAGGTCTCCACTACAGAAAGGGTGTGAAACTACAGAAAACGATGTACAAGCACGTAACGGTATGACTATAGGAAAAGGTATGAACTGCAGAGAACATGTCAAAAACACGTAACGATCTAACTATAGGAAAAGGTGTGAAATGGGAGAAACAATCAAACAAAATGTAAAGGTCAAACTATAGGAAAAGGTGGGAAATGCAGAGAAACATCAAAACACGTAACGGTCTGGAACTATAGGAAAAGGTGTGAAATAAGAGAAACGTCAAAACACGTTAGTCCACTACAGATGCCAAAAGCAGAGATAAAGGTGAAAAAATAAGTCAAATTAATTATTATTTATTAATCTATTTATGTTTTATTATTTTTAAATTTATTTTTTTTTATTTGAAAAAAGATAAAATTATTTTATTTATTTAGTTGTTTTTTTTGATTTATTGTGTAGTTTTCTATTTTATCTTATTGTCATTACTTATAAATTTATATTAATATTATTATGCAACCTGTATATAAAAATAGGACCAAAATGTTTTGTGATGGGACTTCATCTGATTTTCTTTTAATCCTTTTGGAGGGTTTTTTGTTTTTCAATTTTTTTTTTTTTGGTAATTGCTTGATAATAAATCAAGAAAAAGACAAATAAATAAATAAATAAATTAATATAAAGAACATATATAGAAAAAAAAATATAAAGAATTGCAAAAAATAAATAAATTTCAAAAATGAAATATAGTAAGAATCAAACAAAAATTAAACTTAAAATGTAAAATAAATAAAAATAACAAATAAAATAACAAAGTTTTTTTTAAAATTTTAAATTAAAAATAACTAATAACATAAAATAATTAAAAAAAATAATATTAAAAAAACCGAATATAAGAAATATTTTTATATACACACTATTATTCTCTATGATTTTGTATAGGGAAGTCTAACATATACCAAAATCATTATATCTAAATTTAAGAAAGTCCTCTCATGAGCGTCATCAGTGACGCTCACTTCAAAGTTGATATAATACTAGAAAAAAAATCTTCACCAACACCACCTTTGCATACGCACACAATCACATACGGACCTACACACCACGTCCATAGGAATATTACTTAATACAGAGTAGGGCCTATGGGAAGCGACACGGGCAGGAGCTGACAAAGAGGCTGCTTGAGATCTTAACATGCGTTTGAATGTTTCTCGCACTTGACACTTCTGTCTGTAGGTTTGACCGTTGTGTATCACACGTTCCTCGCATTTAATAACACAGGGTGACATCCTTTCCTGTAGTGACGCCATTAAGTGTTTTTACATAATTCTTTGCATTTTACATCTTTTTCGTTAGTTGAGAGCATGGTGTTTTGATTGTTTCTCTGCATTTCACCTTTTCTGAAGTTGCGAGCGGTTCGTGTAGTTGACATCATTCTCGCATTAGACACCTTTTCTGTAGCTTGACCTTTACGTGGGTTTTACATCTTTCTCTGCTATTGGCATCTTTTTCTATAGTTTGGGAAAACGTTACGGTTTTTTGACGGTTTCTTGCATTGACCCTTTTCTGTAGTCGAGACCTTTACGTGTTTTGAGCGTTTGAGACCTCGTAATATTATTTGACGTCTTCGTGTATTTGAGGACCTTATTTATCTTTGAGATACTTTTGACCTTTGACATGTTTATTGCATTGACACTTTTCTGTAGTTGCGCCTTGTTCATAATTATTTGACGTATTCTGTGTATTTGGACCTTGTTTAGTTATTTGAGATACTTTGACAGTAATAGCCAGCCATAGCCAACAAGCTCCAACCACAGAAGCTCGGTCTGCGGTGTAGTCTGTGCTGGTCGCCTCGTAGGTCTGGTACTCTAGTATGGAACATGAAATTGTACGGCAATTATAGCTATCTAGTTTGGCATATCTGAGTTAATATTGCTGCAAGTTGATATATTGCAATATGTTACACATTTGCAGTGTAAAAAGGAAATGAGAACGTCCAACATATTGAAACAGACTAATGCAAGAATGCAGGCTGGCGCCGACTCCAAATTTCCCTAATCCCGATAAGGGAATTCCGCGCAATGATATTGATTAGTCTCCTTTGGGGCCTCTGTTCAAACAATAAAACGGGGCCCGTCATCACTGTATTTAGTCAAAGTGTAATGTCGTTTGAAGAGAACTAACATTAACAGTTATAGTAGGATTTTTTATTCTCGTCAGTTACTAGCCTCTTATCAAGGACTTGATTATTTATTCAATTGGGTGAGTCCGCCCCTCTCTGGACCGCCTCAAAAGTGCAGTCGTAATCAAAAGCCTTTTCGCAATAATTCTTTTCTTTTATCATTTTTTTTCGGATATTTCTTCCGAAACTATGCGAGCGTTGATTGGTCACTATGATGTCAGCGTTCGCTTAAATATTCCTAGAATTACGATTTATTGGAAACTGATCAAAACCAGTTCATTATGGGTTTGGTACCGAATTCAAAACAAACGATCCCGGGCGAATAAAGCCCGGATCCTGATGCAGGCTTACAGCTGGTGGGAAGGGAAAAGGCGAAAATCTTTTGATGCTGTGAAAACCGGCACGGTGAAAATAATGGTGGAATTACATGCATCGTTTGTCCAGTGTCCACTGTGTAGAGTACTGTTGGATCCCGCGGTGTACATGGTGTAGGATTATTCGAGCCGTTATTCGAGCTCGCTACCGTACGGTACTGGGATGAATTATGACTATCATGAGGGTTTTTGAAGCTACGGCTACGTGATTCGCTTACTATAATGTGAATTTTACAGTCATGGTAGTGAACGGATTTGTATTTTAACACGTAGTTTCATGCATCGTTCAGCCATGGTTCGGCCCAGAGTTTAGCTAAATGTGCAGTAATAGGTGCTGTCAACTTCAAGAAATGGTAAGTTCCCGAGGTAATTAAGTTCTTGTCTAGACGGATGTGCGTGTCCCCTAAATTCTCGACGTGAATTTGTGAACTGGCCTTCATTTCTGGCTTGAATTTTGGGATGTTCGGCACACACGTCACATTTGCGGGGCATGTTGATACGCGGGTCAGGATTCATAATTTCAATTTACGTTCAAAATCACTTGTCTTCATGTCTGTGAGTGCAATTGGACTTGTCAATGCAGTACAAATTATTTGATAAATGACTGACGTATGCCTAGTTCTAGTTCATGTTCAGTGTGTTTGTGCAGGGTAGGTGGGAATAACTTTACTAGCCTTTACTGGGGGACTTTTATTTCTGAAGAGCTGGGCTACAACAGCCCATCTGCCATGCATTCTCACGACCTACGGACTAATTCGCACTCGCAGCTGTCAAGGACTTCGTCGATTTTTGAGTTGTAATCGTTATGCTAATTAGGCCGTGCAAAATCGCATATGGTAATTTTGGACGGGCGGTACTTCATCGATATTGGCAAGTATCTGAAAACGTTGTCATCGAGGGAAATGGGCGATGCTTACGATGACGACCTACTTTGATTGACACATTACGCTTGCAGAGAAGTATCCCTATTTGCGCAAGACGCCTCGCTCCGCTCGGGCCTCAACGCCTTCGGCGTTCGACACCGCGCCTTCGGCGCGCTCGCGGTTGGTGGATAAAAAATGCGAGCGTCTTGACAAAAGACTATCCAGTTCATTAAACGTTTTTGGGGCGTGGCGACGGTTCCATTCGTTCGGGAGAGGTTGTATACTCTGAACCAATCAGTATAATAGACAATTCTGTCACGATACCGGATACGATTAGGCCATAATGAAAAAAAGTCCCTTTCTTACGAAGAAAATATTACAAAGCAAATGCACTGACTAAAATTCCCCCAACATCAATACTTCAACAACATAAGAAACTGATACGAGTAAGTAATTTTTACTCACCAAAGTTCTTTTACGTCACTAAGAATACTAGAAAATCTAACACGTTACATCTTGTGCAGAAATAATATTTGAAGATGGTTCAATCATTTAAGTAGTTTAGTTTGGCACTCCAAACAAATACTGCCCCCCCCCCCCAAACAAAAAAAAATAATTACGTGGCCGAATCCACTCTTCACCCAGCCTCGAGTTCTTTGATTGACGGCAAACAGGAATCGATAGCGTTGTCTCACACATGACGCAATCAGATTAAATTGGATCTGGTATGAAGCCTACATATTCGATACAAAAAGTTCAGGTAAAATGGGTTAAAGCAACATATTCTGTTGAACAAAGTTGAGTATTTCAGCTGTTAGTTTTTTTATCTCAACAATGCCCCTCCAAAGGCGTTCTTACATCGATCAATATTCGGTTACTGGAACAGGATAAAAAATCAGACTATAATAGTAATCGCCCATCCCTTACCTACATTTAATACTCCCGATTTAACTCCCGATTAGGCTGTGTCATATCTTATATTTCAATATGTCAGATCTGACATGGGGTCCACAAAATGACCAAACCGTTATTACGGCACGACTACGCCTACGCGCCCTGCATTCACCGCGATATATTGCCGTTGTCAAGGGCATTGGACAACATACTCTTTTCCGAGGTAAGGATACGCACATACTCGTGTTTTGGTATTTCGTTTCCCAGAATTAATGAAATACGATATACTCTATAGTACTAAGTGAGAGAGAGAGAGATTTCTCTCTCCTCTTTTCGTAAGTTGCTTGTTGGCTCGTGGATCTGGTCTGCAGACGGCAGTGGCAACAACTTGCATGAACTTCTAATCATACCGTCATGGTAATCAAATAATTTATGGTCTTAATATGCTCACAATGAAAATTAAGGAAGGTAATTCCAGGGCCCACTGAACCCGCGAGTCAGCTGGTTTAAGACTGTACAGTCACGCGTGGCTATATACTTTGCAACGGTTGTGGGTCTAACTATTTTTTGAAATACGTCCACAGAAATTCAGAGTTTGATTGGCCGACACGGCAACCGCGTTGCTGAAATGCCGCAACGCTTTGTCGAAATGTCGCAACGCTTTTGCTACTTTCTCGCAACGCGTTGCCGGCAATACTTTTATGGCTTGCCATAGGCTATCAAACCTCACTGACTCGGGGTCGGCTAGCCCTATTCCATCTTGCTTCTTTCTTCTTCTTCAACCATGGTCACAGTGGTGACGGACCTTTTGTTTTTGGTCCTTTATTATTTTTTTCACTTGGATTTTATCATTTTCATTGTTTACTATAGGCCCGCCCTGTTCGAGTCTAATGCAAGCGGTCCCTGTACAAGACACAGTGGATAAAAGCAAGGTCTATGCATTATATTGTCATGACGAATCGTGCTAGGGCTCGGCTAGTTAACGAGTCATATGAAATTTTGGGCATATGTCAGACGAGTCATTACAATCTTTTGCATTTAAGCGTAATCCCGGTTTACGAATCACCCTCATTTCTATATACGACATTACATAAGTCAAAATCGTGTTAGCACGAATCCCGACAAGAATTATCTCCAAAATTCAGATTAATATTTTATTTTCATCGACGAAACAGAATGCAGGAATAAAAACAAGGACAAGTAGGTGCATGATACAATCCGACTGCGGGCATTAGGGTTATTTTTTCTTAGTGTATGACTTCCGACGCAGCACGCGTCGACAAGTCCATGAGTCTATACACTTTTATACTTGGGGGGCTTTTTGATTTCTACGGCCTTTTTCATGCCTTATTGGCTTCCGTCGTGCCGACCACCATGTCAAAAACGACGTAAAGGTTCCCTTACTAGGCTCGTCGGCATGTTCATCTATTGAATGTGCGTCACTGTAAATTTGTAAGGCAGTGACTATTCGCCAGACTAGTCCGGCTAATACTGTGTTGAATCTATTTATACCGGACAAACTTATTATGCGGGGCGCTATTTATAGAGTATATCTATCATATCACAAATAGTATGATCTGTTATTCCGTAAAGCTTAGGTAGGATTAAAATCGATCACCACCCACATCCTCCCTCGCTAGTGTAGTGGATAAGAGCACCGATTTATAATGCAGGTATCACAGGTTCGAATCCAACCATGGGCTTTTTTTCAATCAATTGTTATATTTTTTAGATTAAAGAGAATATATAAGTCCCAGTACGACGTTTGTCCCGTAAATAGATTTCACAACCGTAATTCGCCAGACTATCCCGGGCGAATAGCGTTTGCCAATTTTGTAATAACTGAAATGTCAGCATGGACGTGGTCACAATGTTAAAGTTTTTCATCAACCGATTTCAAGCATGTAAGGGATTTAAACAAAAATAATCCTCTGACATTAACGTGTTTTTATTCTAATTTGTTGTTATTCCCTAAACTCACAGTCTAGGCCTACTTGTCCCTCTGAACTAACTCCTGGAGTGATGCAAGAAATAAAATGTAACCAAGTTACAGAAAGGGTCTTGTTGCGACCTGATGAGTGTATTTAAATTGGTTTAATGATTTTCGTGCATGTTATTGTGCATGCTTCGGCACGCCAACTTTGTACGTTCATGAATACAGCTGCGGCTTACTGCGACTCGCCCATTTAAGACTGCTGAAGCTCTGACGTCACTTCTTGGACTTAGTTCAGGCCGGACAAAGTAAGAGCCTTCTATAGTTGTGTGTCATCTTAAGTTAAGGTGACGTCCTGGCGACTTTTATGTTGCGCCCCCATGAATCGCGCGCGCTAATGCTTTGAATCAGAGCATGATACGCACGCGAATAAAGGCGGCACGTCGATACGCTAGTGGGAATGCAAAGACTCAGTAATTACGTCCCACCTTCAACTTTAGATGAGACAAAGATAGTTAGTATAATGGTATGGTAACTATATGGTACTAATTATGTCTGTCGTTGTCGCGTCCCTGCCCGATCGCAGTGAGTGGTTGCGGAGGCCGGCGTAACACGCACACAAGTACAATTGACCTCTACTGAATTGGCCAATTGCTGCTACCGTATTACTAGGACGCTTGTTACTAGTCAAGTGCACTGTGATTACAGGGATGTAGTTTTTCAGGCAATCGCCTGAATTCAGACCCTCTGTTACTCAGAATTTCCGCACTTTTATTATATTCCAGCCCGTGTTGGGGGCTTATTGTAGCTCAAATTAATTCACTTGTTCAGGCCATTCCAGGCTGTAATAACTCTCATGCCCTCTACATCACTGGTACTAGTCTGCTGAGCATAACCTTTGTGTCTTTCATCTTCGAACATTTGGACATCATCGTATATCAGTAACGTTAGCTGATCTACGATAATTCCGAAATGTTAAAAGCTGAATGAAAGACAAAAAGGTATGCTCGCAGAACTAAGCTGTGTATAACCGTTCAACGCACAACATTTTAAACGACGAGTCTCTCAGATTGATTCCAGACATAATAGACTAGGCTAGGTAACTAAAGAGACTGCCCACAAGCCTCATTATAGTAAACAATGCAAAGATTATACTGGAAAATGGTATTACGCCAGTAATGTGATTAACAAAAAGAAGTCTGGCATGCATAGACCGCCCCATCAGATTCCATACACAGTGCAGGCTATTTCTTGCAGTTATTGGATGTATCCCTACTTCAGGCAATGATAATGGTAATAACTTAGGACTGAATGAATGGTCCTAACTTTGGCTGCATTGCTCAATTTCTTGGACATCTATGCCTGCCCTGGGTCACACTGAAGTCGTAGTAGACCAACAAAGACTAAAACCTTGATTCTCCCCAAAGCAGTCATGAAGGTGCTGAACATCTACTGTTTGAGTCAGGCGCATGCCAGCCCGGTGGTTCTGAGGGGGCAATTTCCCGGCAAGGTGCAACAAATGTACCGATCACAAGCAAAAATTCCCCGGTCGCAGGGCAAAAGAATCCGAAAAGGGGCTCATTTAACATGAATATCTGTGTTTTATTTCCCGAATTCCCCTCAAGATTTTTTTCAGAGGGGGCACCCGGCCACCCTTTTCCCCCTCCTGGCTACGCCACTGGTTTGAGTGTCTTTTTATGGTTTATAGGGTAGTTCGGATGAAATTTGACATTGTTTACACTTCCCTCACAATGGTTTTCAAACAGTCACAGATTCTCCCAAAACAGCTTTAGAACCAGATTCAAGGTGCCCAAAACTTTTAAGTTGTATAACATTCGAACAAATTTACACACTTCAGTATCATAGTTTTGGGCACATTTTGGTCTGCTTATTGTTGTATTTGGAAAGCCTTTAAATGCATGATCGAGACAACCGAGTATTTTGTGTTCATTGTTGCAGGGATGCAAATTCGACGAGAATCACAGAATCGATTTTCGCAGTGATTCCCATAGCATCCAGATAAGAGAATCAATTTCTCCCATTGAATCATGTATTAGGCGATGTCATTTCAACCTGATTTGATTCTCGCAAACTCAGACAAATTTGCATCCCTGTTGTTGGATAATTAAAGGATTAGCAGCCCAGTGATCTAAAAACCAGACTATGCCCCTTTTTGTTTTATTTTAGTTGGAAAATTTAACTGGGCTTATTGAATCATGTATTAGGCGATGTCATTTCAACTGATTCTGATTCTCGCAACTCAAACACATTTGCATCCGGTTGTTGGTATAAGGTATTAGCATCGATTTGCTGATCCGAAACATCGAAAAAATCATCAAAATTTCATATTTTTTTATATTTTTGTTACTCCCATAGTATGCGAACATACCTGCAAGTGGTTGGCTTGAATTTGGTCTAATAGCCATTTGGTCTAACTTCAATGGTCTTAAGCCCATATTGTATTTTATGACCACATTTGTCGTATAACCATTAAAGGTCCCTGGCCCGATCGCTAATACCTCGTCCCCAGAAGTCCAGATCTTGGTCCGGAAGTGGCCAAAATTTTGATATCAGAAGAAAGCTACTATTTTTTTTTCTCATTTACGCCTGTGAATCTTAGGGATAAAGGATGTTTGGTTTGGAGTTTATGAGTGAAAATGTACCCCTTTTTGGTCGACCAAGATTATTTTCACAGTCCTCTATGGGGCTTACAAAATTACGTTTTAGCTCTTGCATCACAAAACGGGTTGACATATCGGCGCGAAACTTTGCAGATGGAGTTTTGGGTGAAGGCCGATTCTATCAAGATGAAATTTTCATATACCTTCAATGGAGCCATCCTCCTTTAATGCTTAACCTCCATGTATCTAACGACCAAAATGTCTAATAGCCATTTGGTCTAATGCCCATCTAGTCTAATGCCCATTTCGTCTACTACCATTTAGTCTAATAACCACAAACACCATTTGGTCTAATTGTCCCCGCCGAACGAAGTTCGGGAGGGGACTATAAAATGGGCTCCGTCCGTATGTCCGTCCGTCCGTCCGTATGTCCGTCCGTATGTCCGTGATAAAAATGTTAACCCTGGAACATTTGGGGATATCTTTTTTCTGGATGAGCTAGAGTAGCCAAACTTGGGTATATTGTAGGAGGGGATACCCCCTACTCACCATGTAATTCATTCCCCCAGGGTCCTCCCCTGGGTCTGTCAGGGGGTAGGGGAAAAAAGGTAAGGGAAAAAGGTCAATATTGCACAGAAAATGTCAACATTGTGTACAATTTATCTGGAGTTCTGTAAGGGCTACGATGATGTAACTTGGTGGAAAGAAGCAGGTTGATGAGTTCTCAACCTGATTAGATTTTTGGTGTAAAATATGCTAATTAAGTATCTAATTTGCATAATTAATGAAAATTTTCCCGCAAGGCTTGTGTACACGTTTTCTGGAGTTCTGTAAGGCGTATAATGATGTAACTTGGTGGAAGAGAGCGGGCTGAGGAGTGCTTGACCTGATTAGATTTTGGGCGATTTTATTTTCTGATTGTCGGGTCAGTCTTTTGGGTTGCCAGCCTGTTTACATTTCTTGAAAAATGTGAAAATACGTAAAATTCAATGTTTCGCCGCTTTCCAGATCCCGTATGGGTCCCAAATTTAAAATGTGGTCACATGAGTTTTTCAAAAATAGTGTTGCCAAATTGAGTAAATTATCATATTTTTACTAAATTTAGTGAATTTTCAGGGATTTTTGCATGATGAATTTCAAGATTTCTTGAGTCATTTTACCAAAAGATAACCATTTCATCAAGTTATTTTTGTGCGAGTAGTGATGATGGCCAAAATTAAGGGTGATGGACTGGTTGCCGATTTTGATGTCACTTAGTGATCGCGATATATTCGGCGGGGAAATATTTTACGCAGGAGTAAATACGAGTTCGCCTGTCCCATTTGGTCTATATATCTGTATAAATATTCATTTTGTCTAATATCCATTTGGTCTAATACCATTCTGGTATAATATCATTTGGTCTAAAATAGACCAAATGGTATTAGACCAATGGGTTAGTTTCAGTACCGCAACGCTACGGTTGTATCCCCCCAGGTCTACAGGGGGGATAGGACACGATCTGCTCAATTTGGGCATTGGGGATTTCCAAACGGTAATTTGGGATAATGCTACGTGCATTTACTACATGGCAGTCTCGGTCCCAGTGACATTAAAAAATAATCTCTTAAAACCTTTCTTCAAAAGAATTTAGTAATATCATGATAAATTAAGAATAAATTATTGACTTCAAAATCCGTCGGGGTTAGTGGATTAACCCCACTGCAAAATAGTGTAATTTCCAATAACGGTTATTTAGATTTAAATATTTGTGACTAGGCCTAGTCTTTAGTCAAGTCTGTGTGTAACCGTTCGATATGCGTAAGAGCGGCCTCCTACCGTTAAGTCTTTGAAACAGACTAGCACCTGGAAGTTGATGCTGTTTTGAATTTTCTGTTGCTGTTACTAGGTTGGCATGTCCTTTTTTTTTTTTTTTTTTTTTCCCCGCGGGTCTACAACATACCGTTGCGGGCAATATCGCAATTCAGCAAGCACATGAAATGCCCATTTCAAGAGGCAACTATGCATGCAGACGTTAAATCACACATATGCCCCATTGAGCACTATTACAGGGATTAATGTTAACTAAGGCACTTTGCGGTCAGACGTTAGTATCAATGCGATTACTCACTTTTGAAGCCAAAATCAGCAACTTTATCTTCGGATCCTGGGGAAAGTTTTCGCGGCAAACGCCGTGCTGTTGACAAAATGTTGACAAATCTTGTTGACAGCACTGACCCAGGTCAGTGATGTTACCAAGGGTAAGGTGTGTTGGGCTGATTTCATGCTACGCTTGTAAGTTGGTGTTATCGATGAATCGTTGTCTTTGTATTTCAGTCGTTTCTAGGTTACTAGCCTATCACACCCCCTGACAACATAGCTTCAAACATTATAAAACAACACGAACAAACTAATACGACGTCTACAATCCGAACAAGGCTCACAATCATCGCGGTATCGATCAATTATAAATATTGCCAACTTGCCAACATAGCACCCAAAAATACCCTTTTGCAGCCCAAAACTGACCTAGATGACCTCCTGACCTCAATTGGGTAAGCGTGGTAAGCGACAACAGGAGTCAGCGTTGATCAATGTGCATGTAGCGTGTGTTTCAAACTATTTCTTTCCATTTTTTGGCATGTTACAACAACAATACGACGCAGTTACTACCACAGAACCCACTTTGAAAGCCTATTACTGCCACCCAGAACACTGATGCAACTGTAAGTATATGTATCTGGAGTTCCGTAAGGGCGACAATGATGTAACTTGGTGGAAAGAAGCGGGCTGATGAGTTCTCGACCTGATTAGATTGAGGCCGTAAAATATGCTAATTAAGTATCTATCTATTTACATAATTTATGAGAATGTTCCTGCAGGCCTGTGTACAAAGTTTCTTCCTGAGTTCCGTAAGCCGTATATTGATGTAACTTGGTGGAAGGAAGCGGCTGAAGAGTCTTGACGCCGATTAGATTTTTGGGTGTATTTCGGCAAATTGAAGTATGCAAATGCAAAAATCAGCAAATTGCTATATTTTTTGAAACGGTACATCGGATACTTAAAAATTCCTTCACTGCATGAAGCCATCATGGGCACATCTTTTTTGCCATGTGAAAGTATGTTGAAAGTATGCGCTTAGGTATGCAAAGAGCTAATTAAATATGCGTATTGGCTGTATCTCTGAACGAGTACATCGGAAAGGCAAAATTCCTTCGCTACATGAGACCTCTATTCTTTAGGGGAGGGGGGATGGTTTGGGGAGGGGGTGGTGTGTTGCGGGTGTTGGGGAGTTGGGCAGGGTGTTGTTGGGGATGGGGTTGGTATTGTGGGGTGTTGGGGATGGGGTTGGTTATTGCGGGGTGTTGGGAGGGGGTATGGTGTTGCTTTTTTTTTTTGGAGGGGGTCTTGGTTTTTCTGGTTTTTTTGTGTTATTGGGTTGGCGTGTTGCTGGTGTTTGGGGTGTGCATGGTGTGTTGGGGAGGGGGTTGGGAGTTGTTGCGGGTGTTAGGAAGGGATGAGGGGTTGCTGTGTGTTGGGGAGGGGAATGGCAGGTTCGGGGTGTTGGGGAAGGGGAGGTGTGTTACAGGGTATTGGGGGTTGGAGTATTGAGGGGTGTTAAGGATGGGATGGGGTGTTCGGGAGGTGTTGGTGATGAGGGTGGGGAGTTGTGGGGGCGTTGGAGAGGGCGGGGGGTTTTTGCGGGGTGTTGGGGGGGAGGGGGTGGGGTTTTTGCGGGTGTTTGGGATGGGGGTTGGGGTATTGCGGGTGTTGGGGAGAGGGTTTTTGCAGGGTGTTGCGGGGGTGTTGGGGAGGGGTGAGTGTTCAGTGTTGCATGGTTTTGGGGAGGGGGTGGGATTGTTTGCGGTGTGTTTGGAGTGTTGCGGGGTGTTGGGAAGGGATAGGGTGTTGCGTGTGTTGGGGAGGGGAAATGCGGTTTGCGGGGAGTTTGGGGAAGGGGGAGGCTTGTTACAGGGTATTGTGGTGTCGTATTTGAGGGGTGTTGAAGGAGGGGATGGGGTGTTGCGGGGGTTGTTGGGGATGATGGGTGGGCGTTTGGGGAGGGGGGTTGTTTGCGGGGTGTTGGGGAGGGGTGGGGTTTGGGCGGTGTTGGTGAGGGGAGTGGGGTTTTTGCGGTGGTGTTGGGGAGGGGTGGAGTGTTGGCTGGGTATGGGTGAGGGGTGGGGTTTTAGTTGCATTTATTGTGCATGTTAGTGATCGCACCATCGGGGCGGGGACAATTTTAAACGCGTACATACAAGTTCTCCTTGTTGTATATGGTGATAGTCAATATCCTCGGTGGATTTTTTTCAACTGCTATAGGAAAATTTAAAAACCAAACGAGTGTAAATCTTTTTGACTCGCCCTGTACAAACCGAATTTTGTTCGTGGATCAGAAATGCCCCTTTAAAGATCTGTATCTACATTCAATTACATGTGTAGTAATTGAACGTACAGACAGCAATGACTAACATATCAGATTGTGTCTTTATTTAATTGCTTTGGTCATCATTGGCATGAATGTTAACATCTGCTTGTAACAGATATGTGCAAAAAATTTTGATTTTTATGATTTTTCTATTTTCTGACAATTTTTGTTTCCCCTGTGCAAACATTGGTTCATAATATATCAAAAGGCAGTGTTGGAAAAAATAATGCTGACCTATTGTATTCAAGTTGTTATTGAAATCATTACTTGAATGCATATTGAAAAAAGTCATTAATAACCATGAACTAATGCTATGTGCTATCTACATAGCAGCGGGTATTCAACATGTTAGGTTTGCACTTCAAAGTTTCTACAGTGAAACAATTCAGTTACAATTTTATTATAAAAATGAAAAGATTGATTTGGGACTAAAGTCTTGAAGATGTTTATGCAGTCTGGTTGGTTTGCACCTTGCCACACAATACAACAACTATTCAAGGTGAGCATTGTTAATCCGAATTGTTCAACCTTTCACAGCTTATTCTTGACCAAACTGAAAATTAGTTGTAAGATGTAAACTAACCAGATATTATGATTGAACCATACATTTTAATTATTTTTCTCCATTCTAACAGATCACTGGATGCGAACTGAATGCCAGGAGCTCAGAAGGCATTGTAATCTTTACACTCCAGTGGCTTGACAGTTAAGTCTGTGCTGCCTTTAACATGCATTGAAGCCTGCACCAGATGAGAAGTCTGATATGTGACCTATGCCTTGGGTAATTATATTTTTATTAGGATATTCTTATTGGCATAAGCTGACTGATCATAGATCCCAATGTGTTAAAGGGGGATGGCCCAATTTAAGTAGATGAAGTTTTCATCTTGTTAGAATGGACTTCACCCCAAAACTCCATCGTCTGTAATTGTTGGCAAAACCGATATTATTCAATCCGTTTTGATTGTGAGACCTAAGTGCTGTGTACAATTTATTGGTCGACCAAATTTGGGGGGGCATATTTTCGCTCAGAACTTCCAACTAAACAGTCCTTTAGCTGAAAATTTCACAGGGTAAATGAGAAAATTTAGCTTTCTTATAATACCAACATTTCGACCACTTCCCCTGTAAATTTAGGGCTCCCTGGGGACGAGGCTTATTATTTGGGCGGGCCCCATTGTACCTTTAAGTTGTCATTTTCACTAGCACCAGCCACCTAATAGACTGCCGGCCCATCCATTCAGCAAAAAGTGCTCAGAACAAAGTTTTGACGGCGGTTTTGGTTACAACATCCATCCATGTGGATTTGCATCCTCATTGGACATAACTATGGTGGTGTTGGCCATACTAATAATTAAATTGTGGGGTAACATTGGCAAAATATTCAATTAGTCAAAAAATAGGTAATCAATCATATTTGCCTCTCTTTTTTCTTTTTTTCAAAAAATTTCATCAAACATGTAGGTTGTTACAATGCCCAAGGAACACAAATGACCGTATTGAGTGCTAGCCATTCCAATTACATATTCTGGGGTCCAAATTGGCCAAAAAACAGCAAAATTGTCCAAATCAATAAATGAGGTCATAATGCCCTTCCTTTCTCAAACGATCTGGAATGGAAACACTACAGTTTAATTCCCACGAACTAAAATTATTGGAATAGAGTGCTTAGCCATTAAATTGGGCACTTTGTTGGGTAAAAATGGCCAAAACAAGTTCAAATAACAAAAGTAAAAAACACAACTAAAAAATTAAAAAAAAATTTTTCTCAAAATAAAACCTTAACCGCTCCTCTATCTTACTCAGCCTTTTTTTTGTAACATGGATTATACCACCTACCACCTACCCGCCCACCTCGAGAATTTGTATAAAGCCCCCAATGTTTATGGTTTTGATTCCAATGGCTAGCTATGATCCTCCCTCTTCTCCCTCTTGATACCAAAACAAGTGCCAACCTACCTAGTATGACGTCACAATGAACGTCATAAAGTTCACGAATCGGCCAATTTGGATTGTCCCAAAGAAAATAGGCAAAAATCTGATTTTGCGCTAAAAGTTATGGAATATTGATTTTCATGCAGTTTTTTCAGTTCTAATTGATTGCAATTGACTAGTGTTAATGAGTTTTTTAGGCCATACGTGTGCATATAATGCACAGCTTCGCTTAAAACGGCATACGCTAACCCCGGTGAAAGTGCACATTCACATTTTTTTTTTTTTTTTTGCTTACTTACTGGAAAGGATGAGAAGATGATTACCACCCCCGGAAACTTTTTTGCCAAAGCTTTTGCATTTTTAGAAAAGCCCATCTAGCAAAGCCCCCCTCACCCTTTGTAAGACGAGGGTTAAGGGGACATAATTCATTTACTTTCCAAGGACAATGCTTAAGTAAATAATTGCTAGCCATTGTTCATGGCACAATTTGGCAATGTCGCAATGGACAAAAAATCCAAATATGGGTACCAGCAAGCATAATGGCCTCTTTCTAAAAACTTAATAAGAACAATTGTGTTCCAAGGGAATATAATAGGTGGATACAGTGCTAGTCACAGTCACATTGGGCTAAGGATCAAAATGAACTCAAGATTGGTGGGATTCTCAAGTCTTTGGTTAATATGGTCAGAAAACATCCAAATTAAACTATGATTGATTAAGTGAAGGTAAATGCAGCAATTTGTCCCTTAATAAGAGGTATTGTTTATCCATTAATACACCTCCCTTAGGAAAATTCATCAGTAAAAATATAGCATTGGCTCTCCCAATCCTCGGCTTTGAATTTCCCACACATGGGTAAATTACTCTATTTGTCACAATTGTTTAATCAAGGGTCATATTCGTGTCACCAGAGTACATTCAATTTGACATGTAGTTGGCCAATTATGCACTTTCCTTGGAGGGGACAAGAAATTTAATACTCAAACGGAGTTTGTTATAAATGTGATTATTATGCCCTCTTTCACGGTTCCTCATAGTATGCCCTCTTTTTACGGTTACTCATAAGTGCTATTAATACGAATAATAAAATTAGTAAAATTAAAAAAAAAAAAAATTTTTCTTTTTTTTTTTTTTTTGGCTTTATGCATAATTACAATGAGTAAATATCTCCAAGTTGTTTCTTTAAACTGCATTAATATTAAAATGCTAATCGCAGTTTGAAGTGTTTGTTAATGTGGTTAGGTTTTAATCAACAGTTCAAAATATCATTTTTGGAAGCATATCCCGAAATAGGAAAACCTCATGCTGTCCAATTTTACAAGCAAAACTATTCATTTATGTTTAAATATCCAAAATTTTTCCAGTGTCTGCGACATGGTTTGAGCTAATGCTTAAAATCCACCCATAACGGGACAAGCTGATGGATATTTTAGCTGTTAATATTGATCAAACCCAGGTCCAAAATTAAACAGAGCGTCCTAGCATAGACCCTTGATAGATCACTGTGTAATACGCATAATACTAAACTTACAAAAGCCTTGTGGAGGAGCTAGAGTCATTCTCGTGGAATGAATGAATTAACAATTTCCAATCGGAACCAGATATATAGGACAAATATCAATAATGTGGTCGGGGTACTGTATGTGGGTGTGTCCGGGGGTTATGTGGTGTGTAAAGGTCCGTAGGGTATGTGGGTTGTGATCCCCGTAGTGGGGTGTGGCTTGGGGTATGGGGTGTGGTTGGGGTACTTGCATAGGGCTGACCCTTGTGAGGGTGTGGTTTTTGTGGTCGATTGATATGGGGTGAGGTCTGGGATATGGGGTGTGGTCCTGGAAGTAGGGTGTTCCAGGTATGGGGTGTGGTCCTGTGGGTAATGGTCTGTAGGTGGGGGTGGTGGTTCGGGGTATGGGGGTGTGGTCTGGCAGTATTAGGTGTGGTCTGGGGTATTGGGGGTGTCTTGGATACTTTGTGTGTGGTCTGGGGTATTGGGTGTGGTCTGGGGTATTGGGGGTGGCTAGGGTATGGGTGTGGTCTGGGGTATTGTGTGTGTGGTCCTGGGGTATTGGAGGTGTGGTCTGGGGCATGGGGAGTGGTCGGGGTTATGGGGGTGTGTTCCAGGGAAGGGGGTGTGGGTCCAGGTATGGGGGTGTGGTCAGGTATGGGGGGTGGTGGTCAGGGGTATTGGGTGTGGTCAGGGGTACGTGGGGTGTGGTCCCGGGTATGGAGATGTGGTTCCTAGGGGTGTGGTCCTGAAGGTATGGGGTGGTTGTCGGGGTATTGGCAATAGGGCTGACACTTTTGTCAGTCCATGATATGGGGTGTAGTCCTGGGGATATGGGGTGTGGTCTGAAGTAATGGGTTGGTTGCCCAGGGTATGGGGTGGGTCTGTGGGTATGGTCTGTAGGTAGGGGGTGTGGTTTCGGGGTATGGGGTGTTGTCTGTGGGTATGGTCAGGGGGTATGTGGTATTGGGTTGTCTAGGGGTTTGGTGTAGTCTGGGGTTTGGGGGGGGGTGTGGTCTGGGGTCTTGGGTGTGGTGTGGGGATTGGGTGTGGTCTGTGGTCCGTGGGTATGGAGATGTGGTCCAAGGGTATGGGGTGTGTGGTCAGGGGTACGGTGGGCTGTGGTCCGGGGTATGGAGATGTGGTTCAGGGTGTGTCCTGAGGTATGGGGGTGTGGGTCTGAGGTATGGGGTGTGGTCGGGGTATTGCCTAGGGCCGACACTTTTGTCAGTCCAGTGATATGGGGTCTAGCTCTGGGGATTGGGTGTGGTTGGAAGTATGTGTGTTGCCCAGGGTATGGCGTGTGGTCTGTGGGTAGTGGTTCTGTAGGTCGGGGTGTGGTTCGGGGTATGGGGTGTGGTCTGGAGTATTAGGTGGTGGTCTGGGGTATTGGGTGTGGTCGGGGGTATTGGGTGTAGTCTGGGTGGTTTGGGTGTGTTCTGGGTATTGGGTGTGGTCTGGGGTATTGGGTGTGGTCTGAGGGTATTGGGTGTTGTCTGGGGGTATTGGGGGTGTTGGTCCCGGTACTTTTTTTTTTTGTCCTGGGTATGGAGATGTGGTTCCTAGGGGTGTGGTCCTGCTGTATGGGTGTGGTCCTGAGGTATGGGGTGTGGTCGGGGTATTGCATAGGGCCGACCTTTGTCAGTCCACAGTGATATGGGGTTGTGGTCAGGGGGTATTATGTGTTGTGGTAAGGGTTATGGGGGTGTGATTCCGCTGTATGGAGATGTGGTCTGAGGGTATGGAGATGTGGTCCATTAGGGGGGGGTCGGGGGTTATGGGGGTGTGGTCTGGGTATGGGGGTCTGTGGTCGGGGTATGGGGTGTGGTTGGGGGTATGGAATAGGACTGACATTGTGAGGGTGTTGGTTTGTGGTCCAGTGACGTGATATGGGGTCAGGTCTGGGGATATGGCGGTGTGGTCTTGGAAGTTATGGGCGTTGCCAGGGCATGGGTTGTGGGTCTGTGGGTATGGTCCGGGGATATGGGGCTGTGTGTGGGCTGGGGGTATGTGGTGTGTGGTTATGGGGTGTATTGGGGGGTGGTCGGGGTATTGGGTGATGGGTGTGGTCTGGGGGTAATGGAGGAGTGTCTGGGCAATGGGGTTGTGGTCAAGATATGGGGTTGTGGTCCGGGGGTTATGGGGGTGTGATCAGGTAATGGAGATGTGGTTCCTAGGGGTGTGGTCCTGAGGTAATGGAGTGTGGTCGGTGTATTGCATGGCTTAAGTCCAGTGATATGGGGGTGTGGTCCTGGGATATTGGGGTGTGGCTTTGAAGTATGGGTGTTTCCCATGGTATGGGGGTGTGGCCTGTGGGTGTGTACAGGGGTTATGGGGTGGTTGGTCAGGGTTAGGGGTGTGGTCAGGGTTATGGTGGTGTGGTCAGGGTTTTGGGGGGTGCCCAGGGTTAGGGGTGTGGTCTGGGGGTATGGAGATGTGGTCAGTAGGATGTGTGACTTGGGGGTATGGGGTTGTGGTCTGGGTGCTACGGGGTGTGGTCCTGGAAGTATGGTGGTTGCCCAGTGTATGGGGTGTGGGCTGTGGGTGTGTACAGGGGTTCATGGTGTGTGGTCAGGGTTATGGTGGTGTGGTCAGGGTTATGGTGGTGTGGTCAGGGTTATTGGGTGTGGTCAGGGTTAGTGTTGTGGTCTGGGGGTATGGAATGATGTGGTCAGTAGGATGTGTGACTTGGGGGTATGGGGTGTGGTCTGGGTGCTACAGGGTGTGGTTCCTGGAAGTATGGTTGTTGCCCAGGGTATGGAGTGTGGGCTGGGAGTAATGGTCCGGGGGTATGGGGTGTGTGGTCCCCTGTGGTAGGGGTGTGGCCCTAATTGTTTGGTGTTTTATTTTTACTTACTTTGAATTTGAAAAGAAGATAGCTTTACTAGCATGACTAGACCGTCAAATGACTGCTCAAAATGCTTTCAACTAATGTGACTGGGACTGCAGTCACTAGTCAAGGGCTAGGTCTAGACTAGAGTTGAGTTACCTATACGGTACTCTGCCTCATAGTCATAATTTCTTGGACAGTTTAGAACGTACGCCCGCTTCCCTGTCAAAACGATTGTTACTCAGAGTATAGACTGCAAATGCTTTCACCTTGATCTAGTATTAGGCCCATCACATATATCACATGTATCATGACTCGGTCTTGGGCTAGGCATAGAGTTGTGAAACTGCACCGCAAATAAATCGTGGCCAGCGTGGAACACTCAGTACGCATGTAGCAATGTGCATGTGGTAATGTATGGGCGTATTTACACAGCTCTGTAAATGAGATGCAAGCATGTACGCTGTCTTACGGATTGCCTTATGTACCAGGGCTTGTACGGTCCTTGAAGGTCCTTGAAAGTCCTGGAATTTCAAAATCCTTTTTCCAGACCTTGAAAACCCTGGAAATTCACAAATGTCCTTGAAAGTCCTTGAATATTGCAGGCACTATGTGATAATGATTTTTGATTAAAATGAATATCATGACAAACCAAAAAGTAAGAATTTTATAATCCATTTGCGACATCAACGGCAATGGAAATTTAAAGGGGCATTTCGCGATCCACAGCCTCGTCTTCCTTTTCGAATAAATGATGAAAAACATGGACAAAGTTAATTGAACATGCACTATAGAAGCTCAAGATTTATTTATTTGTGAATGATGATAAGTATTTTGCGCTTACGTCATTAAAAAAGACTTCGTCTAAATCGGAGAGGTGGTAAGTCTTTTCAACCACGAGACAATATAACAATGGTCCTGCACTCACAGATGAAAAGGAATCTGAAGTGTTTTTCTACTCCGCACACCGGGCCGGTAATTGAATATCTTTAGCTCCAATGTTTGCTGAAGTCTAGCGTATCTATTGGTCACTGATATTGGGGGAAATAAATTGAAGTGACATTTTATTCATTTTCAAGAAAATGTGCAAGTTTTATTTGGGGCAACGGCCTGGTGTGCAGTGTAGAAAAACACTTCAGATTCCTTTTCATCTGGGAGTGCATAATTTATTATGAATTTACACTTGGTTTGCCCTCCTCCCCTGATGGGGACTACGAAACAGCAAAGAACATGCCCCACCGTCTAAGACAATTACCAGCATAACTGTGCAAAAATATCAAATTTTGAAAATTGTGGGCACTCTTCAAAAAATGTGCTGTTATTGCTTTAATCAAAATATAAATTTGTGATTTTGTATTTCTCTGTAAACGGAGCCTGGTATTAAAGGAGCGTGTTCCGATCATCTTTGGGACCCACCTGATTTACCCAGAAGTAGTATCGATTTTGATATCAGATGAAAGGCCATATTTTTCTCATTGTCGTCCTGAAAATTGAGCCCTCAAATCCATTCCATTCCCAAGATATAAGCACAAAACCGCCGTTTTAGTGGTTAACCATCAATATTAGCACAGTATTGAATAGGGCTTTGCAACATGCATTATTGTGTCTACCATCAAAACCGCAAGTTTGTTTCCCACGGTACTTGCTGGGGTGTATGTGCAAGTGCCAGGCTCTCATATCAAGTAGCGAACACAATATACATAAATCGGAACAACCACCTTTAAAGGTCCGTGGCCCAACCGCTAATAGCCTCGTCCCCAGAAGCCCCAGATTTTACTGGAAGTGGTCAAAATTTTGGTATCAGAAGAAAGCTACTATTTTTCTCATTTACCCTGTGAAATCTTAGAGCCAAAGGATGTGCCCCATTTTGGGGGACCAATATTAATTTTACACAGTACTCTATGGGGTTTACAAAATCATGTTTTTATCTCTGGCATCAAAACGGATTGAAATATCGGCGCTAAACTTTACAGATGGGGTTTTGGAGTGAAGGCCAATCTATTAAGGCTGATTCAGAGATTTCAAAATATAATTTTTTGTGTAATAATTAAAAATAGTCAACTAGAACTAAAGATAATCATATAAAATGCTCAATTCCAAAGTTTGAGATGAATTGGATTTTTCGTTTTCATGCAGTAAACATTTATATACAGTATTACGCGCCATAGGATACTGTGTATAACAAAAATTCCGGATCCGGAATTTTATAACAAAGTTGTGATTTTCTATATGAAGGACTTCGATTTGAGCTTAGCCATTTCACACAGTGATTAGTATATGGACAAGCATTATGTATATGGCCATGCGTCTTGAAGTGGGACCAGTTTGCGTTTCGTCTGCAAATTTCAAGTATCACGCATCATTTTGAGCTTAAACCTTTATAACTTCCAAACTATACATGCTAGCATATGAAAAGTAAACATTTTCTGCAAGGAAATTGTCCAATCTTTCCAAATATGCTATAAAAATTGCAGTAGGGCTGGGTCTTAAGCAGTTATTGATCAAAATAAAAGTAGACAAAAAGCGCTGGTATCTCCAAGTAGCCTTGCATCAAACTCAAAGCACCTATCCAAAATAAAAACAACGTACACTTTACTTGTAAACTAGACGGTATGCCCATCTAACAAGCACTAGTCCTTGACAGTCGGATACCCCTCCAGTTAGCACTAGTTTTATGATTTGGGAGCAACGGGCTAACAAAAGTGGTATTCAAAAACTATGCATATATTAAGTATTAAGTGTTAAAGGACTGCTTTAAAGACTTCTTGCAAGTAGCTTCTACTGAAGCACAATCAAGTATTTGCAAAGTAAATCCAATAACCATTCATAAAATGTAAACATTAATAGGGTTATAACCCTTGTGAAAATTGTTTTACTCTGACAAGTATGAATTTACAGTGTCGGGTGCTCAAATTGGCAGCTCACATGTTAAGCATCAACAAGTCATAATGGATTAACAAGAATTACACCAAAAATAATCTAACCACTCTTTAAAAATAAAAATTTCATGATTGAATTTTATTTTTCTGATGAGCATGCATACGCCTCAAATTAACCTAATTTGCAGTGCGGTAGGGGGCTTACATGTCTCGTTTCGATATAGCACTTTGTTCTCATTCCTCCACTCTGGTCCTTCATTTGATTAAGAATAATTGAATTATTATTTAATCAGGAACATTCATTTTGGTAATCTCAATGAGTACTTAAATCCGTAATTGTAGAAGAAATAATTTAAAACAAAATGTCTTTTACTGGGTAAAAAACAAGACTGATTTTCATCTATAAAATTTGCAACTTACTGTGTCCCATTTCCTCTGCATCCCAGCTTGTCTAATTAATTAATGAGCTTCATTAAAATATTAGGTCTATGTTAATTAGGCATTGAATTGAAGTGTAATTCATTGGTTTTAAGTTGTTATCTTATTGAATGGTATGAAGAAACATAATGGGCTGAATAAACATTGTTTTCTCATATTGTAGGTTTAACGTGTCCCATTGTATACTCAATCCCGACTTGTTAATTAATCAATTATTTGATTATAATTTTTTTAATTAGAGTCCCACAATAATATTTGTGGTCTCAAATTAAAGGGCAGTTAATTAGCTTTAATTTGATATATAATTCAAACAATTAAATGATTGTTAAGATGAAGAAAAAACAATGAGAGCTGAAGCTTCATATTCTCCCATAGACTTTACATGGTACCGTGTCCCAATCTCCGTGTCCCAATTGCTCCACCCTCCACCTTCGTTTACTTAAATAGTCATTATTTTTAATTATTGAAGTCTGATCAAGTTAATTTTGGTATCAACTTAAAGCTAACTAAACAGGCTTTAAATCGAGTGCTTACTTGGATGTATTCAATCACATTCAAGTACTCTAATCTGTACAAGGCCATGTGTCTTGAATTGGGGCCTGCTCTAGGGTGGAGCTGTTTCATATTTTAGAGAAATCTGACATGTTTGTAATGATTAGAGTACTTAAATGTGATTGAATACTTCCAAGTAAGCACTCATTTTAAAGCCTATTTAGTTAGCTTTAAGTTGATACCAACATTATCTTGATCAGACTTCAGTAATTAAAGTTATGACTAATTAAGTAAACGAAGGTGGAGGGTGGAGCAATTGGGACACGGAGATTGGGACACGGTACCATGTAAAGTCTATGGGAGAATATGAAGCTTTGGCTCTTGTTTTTCTTTATCTTAACAATCAATTATTTGAATTATATATCAAATTAAAGCTAATTAACTTCCCTTTAATTTGAGACCATAAATATTGTTGTGGGACACTAATTAAAGAAATTATAATTAAATAATTGATTAATTAGCAAGTCGGGATTGAATATACAATGGGACACGATAAACTTACAATATGAGAAAACAATGTTTATTCAGCCCATTATGTTTCTTCATACCATTCAATAAGATAACAACTTGAAACTAATGAATTACACTTCAATTCAATGCCTAATGAACATAGACTTAACATTTTAATGAAGCTCATTAATTAATTAGATACACTGGGATGCAGAGGAAATGGGACACAGTACGTTGCAATTTTTTAGGTGAAAATGAGTCTGTTTTTTACTCAGTAAAAGACACTTAAATCTGTCCTGTTTCTAATTAGGCTATATCTTCTACAATTACAGGTTTAAGATTATCAAAATAATGTTCTTGTATCAAATAAATTATTCTTAATCAAGTGAAAAACCATTGTGGGGCAGAGCACAAGCTGCTATATCGAAGATAAAATTGTAAGCCCCTACTGATGAATCGTACTGCAAATTAGGTTAATTTGGAGGCTATGATTATCAGAAAAATAAATCAGAAATTTTTACTTTTAAAGGGTGGTTAGATTATACTTTGGTGTTATTCTATTCATATGACTTGTTGATGTTAAATGTGAGCCGCCAATTTGACCATGCGACACTGTAAAATCAGTACTAGTCATATGGTAAACCAAATTTCCACCTAGGTTATAACCTTATTAATGTTTACTTTTATGAAGGGCTTGTTACTTTGCAAATACTTGAGTGTGCTTCAGCAGAAGCTACTTGCCAGAAGTCTTTAAGGGCAGGGCTTTAGAACTTTATGCAATATATGCATATTTTTTATGCTAATTTCATTACCCGTTGCTCCCAAAATCATAAAATGTTCTACGAGGGGTATCCCTGTCAAACTAGTCCTCTTAGATGGCAATACCTCATTTTACACAATATGCTTGTTTTTTGGATAGGTTCTTAGGGTTTAATGGGAGGCTACTTTGAAGAGATAAACTTTTTGTTTACTTTTTTCATGAGTATTTTGATCAATAAGTGCTTAATAACCTAGTCCTACTGCAAATTTGATAGCAATATTTAGAAAGATTGGACAATTTCCTTTCGGAAAATGTTACTTGTTTTCATATGCCAATCATGTATCGTTTGGAGTTATCAGGGTTAAGCTCAAAATGATACGTGATACTTGAAATTTGTCAGGCGAAATGCCAAACAGGCCACTTCAAGACGCATGGCACACAAACATGTCAGATTTCTCTAAAATATGAAACAGCTCCACCCTAGAGCAGGCCCAATTCAATCCACCACGGCCTTTGCAAAAACAAAATTTGTTTGAAAAATGAGGGCGCCCCCCTGGGAAGCCTGAGTCGGCCTTAAGAAGAAACCTTCATATCCTTAAATCGGGCCATCCCCCTTTAATATAAGCACATTGGGTATGAATTTAGATTAAGGTCCATCATAAATTTTGGGTGAATATTGCACCTTCATGTAGTCACTCTTGATTGAGTAATATTTTTAGTCACAAGGATTAGGCTATAAGGCCAAAGCGAAAAAAGATGCTCGGATAAGGACCCCTGGCAAATGCATAATTCTTCCAAAATAATTTTCCTAAAATTATAAAAATCAGTTCTACGTGTGTTCTCACTTCTAGTATGTGCACATTCACGAGAAAATTAATTAAATGTCATCTAAATTTATGTCATGAATATCAGTGACTATGGGATGTACACCATGATTCATTGACTCCAGCAAATAAGGGGGCTATTGATAAATAAATCCGCTCGGCATGTAGAAGACCAAACGCTTCAGATTCCTTTTTCATCTGGAACTGCAGAGCTATTGTTATCATCCATGCAACTGAAAAGATTGCAGGTGTTATACCATCACCCCGATTTAGATTAAGCTATTTTTCATGACGTGGAAAACAAATTACCTGTCCTCTTTCACAGCTTTTCACGAATAAATAAAGTTAGAGGTTCTACTGCACATGTGTTCAATTTTCTTTGACCCTATATTTCATCCTTTATTCGAAAGGGAAACGAAGATGAACAAAGCTCATGAGAAAAAAATTGTTTGGCAAACTGTGACCTAACATCTTTCTGCAGAACCAAACCCGTAAGTTGCCGCGTAACCCCATTTCTATGCAATTTATTGCTTTCATTGCAGAAATCGAAAATCATTCACCTATATGAAATGCAGGTAAACCGATGCCGAACAAACTTTTAATTGAATAGAAAAGGGGTCCACTATTAATATGATTAAGTTATGGGTGTTGGTTCTGCACCAAGATGTTAGGTCATAGCTTGCCAATCAAACTTCTTTCATGAATTTTGCTCATCTTCGTTTCCTTTTTGAATATATGATGAAATAGACGATCAAAGTTATTAAACTCCCAGTAGAAGTTTGAGTTTTATTTTCTTCGTGAATGAGGCTGTTGCTCAATTTAAATCGGGCGGTGAAAACAATTCAAAAGGTCGCATTTCATAAGTTGGTCCTAAAAACTATTACATGGTAGAAAAAAAACAAATATTGTGTCTTTTTTCATTCAACAGAGTATTACACTTAATCAATACATTCTAGACCATTAAAAATATACATTTTTGGAAAGCTTGTATTACAATGTTGCCAAAACAGCTAAGTACAACCTTGTTATACAGGGTGGGTCAGAAATATACAGGGTGAAACAACAAAAAAGTTAGCATTTTTCTTGTCATGGTGAACTTTGTGGTTTCCTTTAAATTACCCATTTATATAGTAGCATGGTGGGAAAAATGACCCATCATTTAGTAAGGGGTTAAAAGGTGACTCATATCGGTGGTACATATGTAGGTCTAACCTTTCCACTGAGTGCCCCCGGACTGATGAATTTTGGAAATTTAATCCACTTCATGTGACCTGTGACCTCAATAACTCTAATTGCCCCAAGGTGCCCAGATGGCACCCAATGGATTCTTAAACAAGATTTACTTTCAGCAATAAAATTGCATTAGTAGAACGGTTAAGCAAAAGGATCGTTCAATTTTGGAAGAAAGCATGAAATTTTTGTACACGACTTCTATAGTATCAGAGGTTCTGGAAAAAAATAGACCCAAAAATATTACGCCCCCTGGTGGCCGCCGTATTGAATTCCAAAATGGCTGCCCAAATCACATTTTTTTTGGATATATACCTTTAATTCTACAGCAGCTAGAACCAAAATTGAGGTGTCTATACCTATGTTTTTGATACTAATGAACCTATTGGCAATCTCAGAATTTTATTTGGAAGCCGCCATATTGAATTTCAAGATGGCCGCATGAATTTTAAAAATGGCTGCCAAATTTCCCTTTTTTAGCTATATCTCCTGTTATGCAGCAGTTCTGATCAAAGTTCAGGTGTCTGTATCAATGTTTTTGATACCAAGGAACTTTCAGTGATCATAAAATTTTCTTCAGATGGCTACTATATTGGATTTTAAGATGGCGGCAAGATTTGTATTAAAAAATATTGGTTAAAGTACAGATTTCTAGCAGTTATGTCTCATTTGGGCCCGTGCACCGGCAGCGCACACTAAATTTCGGAGGATTTACGGCCAAAACGTGGTGAATCAACGCGGTGAATCATTCTTAACCCAAATTGTTTCTCCAAATGGTAAAGAATACAACCTTCCTGAGACCACTGCACCTTGTGGGTGGAAAAACATTGCAGGGTAGTCTTAAGGTCATGCAGGGTAGGTATCGATCGCTAGTGTATTCCCCTCTCACTTCGGAGGTCTTGATAGCGACCTTGCTTTTGCACAGAATCAAACTGGTAGTGTCAGGCGGTGAATGAAGGAAAGGGAAGGTATGCACTAGGGTATCCCTGTCTCGCACCCTCTTGATTGTGCTTACTTCTACCGCCACACAGTGCTGCAGTAGCAACAGCTCCTCTTCTTCGCTGCTGGACTATAGGGCCGAGCAGATAAGCCTGTTTTGTCTTCCAAAGCCCTCCAGTACGCTTGCGGTACCACCTTAGTGCGGGCACCAAGGGCAGGTCCGGGAGAAACACTGGGTGTGGTGTAAAAGTCAAGGTGGTCTTTGTGAGAAAACCCGCCCGTGGGAGGATAGCCTTGATCAAGGCTGTCTGCTAAGAACTGACAAACGTGATATTTTTTCACACTCAGACTCTGTACTGCATTTTAACATTTATTCTCAATTATTTTGAACATTGTGTTTTTTTTAGGGCTACCCTGTCTAGAGAAAGATTATACAATCAAATAAAAAAATGGTACACTGCCTGGTGGTCTGTTGTCCACACTGGCTGGATCCAGGTTCCTACTAGTCTAGACATAAAACCACAAACACCTGTTGTGGTCAGGTGCAGTGGTTGTGCTACTCAGAGCGACAGCCTTGATCCATTTGCTTTGTGGTTTTAATCTTCCCTGTACAAAACTCAGAAAAAGCAGAAAAAAGTCTGACAGACTGTACAAGGCACTCTGCCTGAGTTGAGTTGAACTTATTGAACTCGCTATAGTGGAAGCATGGAACATAGGCCAGGTGAAATTTCCCTGGTGAAATTGGAGACCTCAAATTAGGTGTTTAATAGAGTGAATTCTTGCCATTTTTAGGAGGATATGCTCCACTATATGACATATCAGACATATGTGAACCGATGAAGTTGGTAGAGCGCCTTGAACAAGGCTAGTGGGAGGGACGGACACTGCATCCTTCGACTAATGGACAAGACATGTATTTCGGAACCCCCCGTCACCTGCAAGGCGACCGCCACAAAAACACCATCTTCCTAGACAGAATTTCTATTGTGGCTCAAATTCCTGGCTCAAATTCCTCAGCCGCTAAGAACTGGAGCACTAGTGGCAGGTCCCACTCCGGAACGAGTGAACGAACTGGGGGACATGCCCTTCAGTAGATTTGTGAGGATAGGGTTATTAGAGACAACCGAGTCGTCTCTGAAAGCCAGGCAGTGTGGATGCCGTGGGAATAAACTATGATGTGTGTTTTTCTTGATTTAAACGCCATTTCTTTCGTGTGCTGAATTAAAGGTGCTTGTTCCGATTTATGTGTATCGTGTTCTCTACTTGATATGAGAGCCTGGCATTTGCACATACACCCCATCAAGTACCGTGGGAAACAAACTTGCGGTTTTGATGGTAGACGCAATAATGCGTGCTGCAAAGCCCTATTCAATACTGTGCTAATATTGATGGTTAACCACTAAAACGGCGGTTTTTTGTTTATATCTTGGGAATGAAATGGATTTGAGGGCTCGTATTTCAAAATCGATACTACTTCCGGGTAAATCAGGGGGGTCCCAAAGACGATCGGAACACGCACCTTTAATGTCGCCGGAGATATTTTATAAAACCGTTCTGTTTACCCATAAAGTCGCTGATTTGGTCTTAATCATTTCAGGTGATGACTAATGTATAAAGGCTTTACAACTAAAGGCTTTTCAACCTCAAACTTTTGCAATTTTGACTGAATCGATACTCGGTTATAATGCACTTCTAAAAACTAATTGTTATAATCTTAGAGCTATATATGCATATAGTGAAGGGTAAGTAGTCTATAATAGTAAGATTTTGCACATCATTCAGTATATTGCATCACAAAATTGTAAAAAAAATCACCATTTCTAGTTGGCAAGTCCAAAATAAAATGCCTGTGTGATAAAAGTTTGAGTAGGCATAGGCCAACATTGAGGCTTGCAAATGCTAACCATCAAGTAGGAATGATAAAGATCACTTGGTTTTACTCGCATACTCACTGCAACTGCAAGTTGAATCTTAATCAGTTTACCACCGTTGGAATGCAATACCCATGTTTTGCAACGGATTAATGTACACTGACACCAGTGCCGAGATCAATATTTTAAGCTTTATACATATATTATGTTCAAATTTTTTGTCAGCAAGATTTACAATGTTTCTATGTAGCTCAATGAAATGGCCAGTTCAGACTGATTCCTTGAAGTTATAGGTCCAGGGCTCGCGCTAAGGATTTTTATTTGTTTAGCAATTTTTGCAACAGCTCTTGCTTTGATCATGTTGATAGAGCAAACGTACACAAATGTATAGGGAAAAATTGCTACACAATCTTAAAATTGCATAACAAATGGCAGAAAATGTGTAGCAAACTGCTATGCTAAACATGTTATCAAGAGCCCTGTATAGGTCCATATTTTAATTACATTTCATGCCTATTTTTTTCTACAGTAATAACAATTCATTTGTCATCTTGCCTCTGCCATTATACAGATATCCATGGATGGCCAGTATATATCGATAGTCAAAAACATCTGGGTGTCTCAAACAAGCAGCCTACCTTTGATCATAACGAACTTTAAAGGTAATTTTTCTGTCATCTGCTGTAAGCAGAGTGGCACATAGGGCTTACTTTGGTAGCATGTGTGGGTTTCTGTGCGTGCAAAGTGTGTTACATGTCCATGTGTGCTGTCTGCATCGGTGTGTGTGTTAAAAAAAAGAAAAAATCACCCTGCACTTAGTGCACCCATTGATTTCAGGCCAACCACTTGCAGGCTATTTTTGTGCATTATTGCCAGTAACAATTAAATCATTTTTATGATTTTAATCAATGGCTTGTGGTATATTGTCAGGATTTGTTGAGCTGGGTAACATGTCCCGTTTGTTAGCTAGGCTAAGGGTAGATTGGGAACAGTCAGAGCTTCATCCTATTCTTATTCAAAACTGGCTGACAGTGGCTGCAATGTACATGTACAGTTGTGACTCTCTGTACACGGGACTGACGGCTTAAAGACTGACTCAGAGATTTCCTGAGGATGATGCCTTCAAATACCTGACTTGTTTTTTGCAAGGGTAGGACATGCCAACCTAACAGCAACAGCGAATTCAAAACAGCATCAACTTCTGGCGTATTAACCCAAGTGCTAGTCTTTTTCAAAGACTTAACAGCTAGTAGGAGGGTGCTCTTACGCATATCGAACAGTCCCATACAGAATTGACTAAAGGCTAAGCCTGGTCACGAATATTTAAATCTAAATGATCATTATTGGAAATTACACCATTTTGCAATAAAGTTAATCCACTAACCTCAACATATTTTGAAGGTAATAAGTTATTCCAAAATTATCATGATATTACTAAGATGTATTGAACTAAGGTTTAAGAGGAGATTTTGTAATGAAACTGAGACAGACTGCCATAGTAAATGCATGTAGCAGTTCTCCAAATTAGTTTGGAAATCCCCAATGCCCAAATCGAGCAAGGGTCCCTTTTATTTGCTTCTTAGGACATACAGCGATACAGCGGGACTATTCTTGCAACTGCTGCATCAGTAACTAGACTGGATCAATCCTTGCAAGATGACATGCTTATGCAGCCTACTGTACCTGAATATGGCGTCTTTACGGGAATATTTGAGAGTGTTACCAGTCCTCTTTTAACTTAATACAGTAATACTTATGGACTTGAACTTCAGTGTTCCTTTTTCATTAATTAGAACGCATACTCTGTTTACTATCATTAATTTTAAAAGAACTTGGACATACTATACAAAGGGTAGTTATTATGGCAAACCTGTCTTGTATAACTCTAACTCATGTAGTACATATCATGGCCACCGTATAACTTTATCTAATGATGTTGAAAATAACCATGGTCCTGTTCTAAATCGCTGTATCTGTTGCAATTGCCCGATTGCTAAAACCCACTGTAGTGTGACTTGTGATACTTGTAAAAATCCCTGTCATGCGATTACTTGTGGCAGACTAGCTGTCACAGAATACAAACTTTATGTCAACAAACTAATAGGTCATGGATATGTCCACGTTGCATGATAAATGAGTTACCGAGTATTAGTTGCAACTCTGAAAACCTTGCCACAATCACCGATACTAGCCCATCTTAAGTTGGTGGATTCTTCTATCCACGTGGGTGATTTGAAACATCTCAAAGGCTTAAAATTTTTGCATCTTAATGCTCAATTCATTTTAAATAAGATGGATGAATTGAGACTTATTGTTATTGAGAGTGACACTGATGTTCTTGGAATTTCAGAGTCATGACTTAATGTTAATATTGATGATTCTGAAATTCATATCCAAAATTACAATCTCTACAGATGTGATCGTCAAGACGGCTATGGCGGGGTTTTGATTTATGTGAACAATCTGGTGGATGCTCGCCTCATAAGTGTTTCTTTGTTAAACAACTGTAAGGTTGACACCCTTTGGTTGAACATATCCCTTCCTAAACTCGCCCTATTCTAGCAGGGATTGTTTACGTTCCAAATGTCTGTCACATCAGCTTTTGATACCCAAGGTCCCATGTTGGGTGTTCCAGATTTGGGGGGGGGGGCAAAGGTCAAATGTGGGCCGATAAAGGGCATTCTTTTAAAAATCTATCAATACCTTCATTGTGCCACAAATCAATTGTTATAATCACTAGACTTGGTTCAGAAGAACCGCTGACCCAAGGTCCATATGGGGTTTTCACAAGATTTGGTCAAAGGTCAGTGGCCAATTAAGGGCATTCCTTAAAAGCTATAATTTCCTTCTTGTGCACAAATCAATTGTGTTCATCACTTAGACTTGTTAGAAGACTGCTGACCCAAGGTCCATATGGGGTTGTTCACAGATTTGGGTGAAGGTCACGTGGGCGATTAAGGGGCCATTCTTTGAAAATCTTATAAATTCCTTCTTGTGCCACAAATCAATTGCTATAATCACTAGACTTGGTTAGAGAACCGCTGACCCAGGTCCATCGGGTGTTCACAGATTTGGGTAAAGGTCACTTGCGCCAATTACAGGGGCATTCTTTGAAATCTATAACTTCCTTCTTGTGCCACAAATTCATTCCTATAAGCACTAGACCTTGGTCCAAGAAAAAAACCGCTGACCCAAGTCCATGTGGGGTGTTCACACAGATTTGGTTCAAAGGTCACATGAGCCAATTAAAGGTGCTTCTTTGAAATTAATATTCCTTTTTGGCCACAAATCAATTGCTATATCTTAGACTTGGGCAGAGAACCGCTGAACAAGGCACCTCAGGGATTTCAGAGTTGGGTCAAAGGTCGTGTAAAAATACTATACATGTAAAACCGGGGTGCTACTTCTAAACTTCTTAGTTATGCTCATGTGGGGGACTTGTTTCAAGATTATCTGCACCATAGAACAATGTTTGCAGCACCCCCAGGTTGGTGTGCAATATTAATAACCTTCTGAGGCTCCAGCACCATTGGTGATCTTGTTGTCTACTTTAAAGCCAATGACCACTACTTTTTGTTTATATAGACCAAGTAATGACAATATTGTACCGGATAATGTATAAATAACCATACAGGGACCCCCCTACCTACCCCATGCAATTGCATAATTAAACTCACATGGGACGCACAGACTAAATATAACAATTACGTGGAAGAAACTGATTAGAAGCTTTTCACACTCAGCAAGGCCAAGCCAGACTCTTGTTAAGACTGACATCTTCAATTCCTTTAAACATGATGTTATAGGCTACCTACCCCAGGTGCTCCCCCTTAAGTAAATACAAAGGTAGATATGGTAAATACAAACAACATTAAAAAACAAAATAACAATATGGTTGCTTCTTTGAGGATTTGTAATTTTAAAATTAACAAATTGGCCATGCGATTTAAAAGCTTTTTCCTTGTTTGCATCTACAATTACAATAGTATAAATGTGCACAGGGAAAGATTCGGAAATTGTGTTACAATTATCATCTGTAGAATGTGATTGCAAGACAAAACAAAATTGTGAACAAATTTACTATACTTGCAAATTAACAGGCTATTACTTGTAAATTAATTTAAAGAAAATTGGAAAAAAAAACAGATTGTAAAGTAACTAAGTAGCCTTGATGATTGAAGTGCAAATCAGATGAATATGGTGTAATTTTAGTTTGTTGTTCAATAGTACAATTTCTTTTCGTTATTCTTCGAGTTTTCTTCCAATTTCTTCCAGTTTCCTTCTTCCGGAAGAAACTGAAGACCCCTTTTTTTTTTTCCAGTTTCTTTTTCTTCCCATTCTTCTTCCGGAAGAAACAGTTCCTTTCTTCGGAGTTTCCGACCTGGTGCGGATGAGGTTCTTGAGCTTTCTGAAGGTCATAGACTGGCGGCAGAAAGCACCTGGTCTTGACATTATAAGTCCTAAACTCCTCAAGATTGGTGTCTGAGTTGGTCGATATATTGCCTTTAACTTAAATCATGACCTTAGTCCTCTCCTCTGGAGTTGTACCTTCATCAACCATGAGAACAAAAAGCAGGGTGTCCACCAATTTTTAAAGAGGGTGAATCACCTTAGCCACTAATTACTACAGACCCATATCTGTCTCCCATGAATGTAATGATATTTTTGAAAAATTAGTACAATGGCCAGCTCTATAATTTTGTAACAAACATAACCTGTTGTCTCCAAACCATTTGGTTTTCGGTCAAAGCCCTCCACGCAAACCTGCCTCCTTGAAGGCACTGATTACCTTCTTGATAATTTTAACTCTGGCCTTTTTACTGGAGCAGGTTTTTAGATTAAGGAAGGCTTTTTGACACGTCGCACCACAGTGTCCGAATCAATATAACTTCATAACTTGGGGTGCCTTGCCGGGAAACTTCAACTGGTGGATCATTCTCGGAGGACTTCGCAATTAACCAAAATGGTGAAGAGCTATCCACCTCTGCCCAGTTAATTTTGGTGTGCCCCAAGGTCTATACTGGGGCCTTGCTGTTTACCCTTTACATAAATGATCTCTCCAGCATAGTAACTCATGCAAACTCTACGGTCACTCTCCTACGCTGATGACACAGCAATCTTTGTTAAGGGCAGAACAGTTTGTGGTATTAATGACGTTCTAAAAACGCGAACTTACCCAGGTTGCTGATGGCTCCGTACCATTTTCTCATTTTCTTTCTGACTCTTAATGTCAAAAAAACTAAGGGTAGTTGCTTGCCACTCAGCAAAATCTTGCTCATAGAGATGTTGATCTTGCAGTTTGCATCCATGGTACCTCAACATTGGGGAAAAAATGTGGATGAAGTGTTCAAATATCTGGTTGTCTGGCTTGATTCTGCCCTTACAATGTACTGCCCCATTTCCAAGATTCAACGTAAAGTTTCCCAACTCATGGGCTCTCAGAAGACTCGTACATATTTGTCCCAGAGATGCTCTAACCTGTTATACAAAGCTTTTATATAATTCCTCCACTTTGACTACTGGGTATGTCGTGTGGGGAAATGGCCAATTAAAATTCTCCTCACTACATTGATGTCCTACAAACACAGCCGCAAATATTCTTTCTGGGTCTTCCCTCATAGTTTACCACCCCAACTGAGTTACTACTACTGCTCACACTTTAAAATGGGTGACAAAAGAGAAGAAACTACACACAAACACCAACAAACTCAGCTGTCGTCACGATAAACATCTCAATTTTTTGTATACAAAGCCTGACTAATTTCCTCCCTTCACCACTGTGCAATAATATTTAATACATGTGTATCTAGTCACAACCATTTGACTAGAGCTGGTGCCCGTGGTAATCTGGTTATTCCTTTTTGTAATAGTGTTTTGGCCAAAAGAGTATGCTTCCAGGGGTGTGCTTTCCTTAAACAATCTCCCATCTCATGCAAAATCTCAATTACCACCAAATCTTGCACACTTCAAAACACTGTGTAATAATATTATTATGCATCTGATGTGCAATACTGTGGGCGAGTAGCGCGAACCCCCAACACTGCCAACAATATGCAAAAATATTGGGCAACTCGTCAAGCAAATACGGTCTTTTTATTCGTTTTTGAAGCATGTTTAAACACTATTTTGGTATAATCAGCTTCTTCTTGCATAATAATAATAATAATATTGGATGACTGTTTCGGCCGATAACAGAAAATATTCCGCCCTCGCCAGGAAAATATCAGACTCGTCTTGCTAGCTGATATTGATTAGGCTCGGGCGGATATTTCTGTTATCACCTCAGCCATCCAATATTATATAAATATCAACTCATGGTGTCTTAGTGCAATATCCATACATATGGGTATATTGGTAGGGATATAGGTTATTTTGTATTTTCATAACAGGTTCCTGATTGTTGGCCTGTATCTAATTTTTAATGATTTATAGTTTTTAGAGCTATGAGTATTTTTCAGCCCACTAGGCTGTTGCATGTGGGTGCAAGTGGAGCTGCCTCCAGCAATGGGGAGGGGATGTAATTGGGTGGTAGGGGAACCATTTGTGCTTGATGTCAGTTTTTATGTTATCTTTTTCACCCATCCTGCTCCATTGTTGGATGGCTGCTCCCCTGGCATGTCCACTTTCACGCCCTGGTCAGCAGTCCTTGTGTGTCATGGCCACCATGCATTTATCTTTATGTTCGCACCTTTTAAAAATGTATATTTGATCGTTATTCTATGTACATTATTTGCTTGATTTTTAAGGTGCAACGAGAGATTTTGAGGCACCCGATATTGTGTCGTAATAGTAACTTCATATAGATTTCAACACTCAATAGGTCTCTTACCATGTATTTGGCTACAGAAATGTCTTGAAAGAGAGAAAAAAGATGATTTGACTGCCTTATATTTCAATATAAAACATAGTCTGAATTTCGTCTTTGCTCCTATACGAAATAAAAAAATTTCACAATTTTTGTACCAAAGAAACATTTCTCAGCTTAATCCTTTCAGGTTGGGATATTTATTATGGAAAGCTTTACATCAGGGCAAAAATCAGAATTTTTTTTTTCAAATTTTTAGGGACACCTGTTTTTTGAAATCTCTCGTTGCACCTTTAATGTATTATGTTTGACCCCTGGGCCAAATTGAAGAACAGTGTTGATCACTGAATTTGTTCACCAGGCAAAAGAGGTTTTAATAAATAAATAAATTCTAAACCCCGAACCCACAGAGGGACCTTTTTAATATAAGAGCTGAAAATGTGATTTTGTAAGCCCCACAGACTACTGTGTAAAGGTAATATTGGTCAACCAAAACACTCATATCTTCCAAAGCAAACACCTTTTAGCCTTAAGATTTGACAGGGCAAATGAGAAAACCATATGTGATTTTTCTGACACCAAAGTTGTGACCACTTCCGGTGAAATCTAGGGGTCCTGGGGATGAGGCTATCGGTGGTCGGGCCATTGGAACTTTAATATATTGATGTTTTAGGAATGTTTGTACTTTAAAGGTACTTTAAAAAATCGAAAATACTGATTTCTGACCTGATATAAAGCTTATCATTAAATATCCTACTCCGAAAGGATTAAGCTGAGAAATGTTTCTTTGGTACAAAAATTGTAAAATTTCTAATTTCGTATAGGAGCAAATACAAAAATTCAGCCTATGTTTTATATTGAAATATAAGCAAATCAAAATCACCATTTTTCTCTCTTTTAACACATTTCTGTAGCCAAATACAAGGTAAGAAATCTATTGAGTGTCTATTCTATATGAAATTACTATTAGGACACAATATTGGTTGCACCTTTAAAGTGGGAGTAGTCAGATATGGTGAGTTGGAAAAGTTAGATATGGCAAAGTTTGGGAGGTGGCATTTTATGATGATGTTGATGTATTGGAAATGGTTTGAAATCTGAAGTGGGAGGGCATTTTTGTAGAGTTTTAAATGTGGTGAATTAAGAGTATTGCAAGAGTTGTCTTTGGTAAACAATGTGGTTGGGTGTGTCATTTAGAAACATAAAGGAGGTTTATCTTTTCATGTAGGGAGGCTTTCAATCAACACACCAAGGCAGTCGCTGCCAAGACGCAGTCTCGTGTCAACCTCCTCAGAAGGCTCGCAGGAACTGGATGGGGTGCATCCTTTGACACCTTACATACATCAACTGTTGCCTTGGCATACTCCACCGCTGAATACGCTGCACCAGTATGGAGTCACAGCGTACATTCACACAAGATTGATGTCGTTCTGAATGATGCAATGAGACTTGTTAGTGGTTGCCTTTTGGCGACGCCTGTAGAATACCTTCCAATTCTGTCTGGCATGGCTCCTGCGGACCTTGGGAGGAATTTTACCTTCAGACGATCAAGCTCGCCAAGAAATGTGATGGGCCTGGTGGCCTGGTCCCACCACCGGCACCCTTTGGGGATCGGGGAGTTCCGCAGAGTCACTTTGCTGCCCAGTCCGTGGCGCTGCGGTCGCGGTGTCCCTATCGATCATCCTGGATCAATGACAGATGGTGTGAGCGGTGGTCATCCTCTGCTTTGAACCTAAAGCAGTTTTGTGGACAGCCCATCTAGCAAGCCCAAAGGCTGTGACCTTGATAGGAAAGCATGGGTCAACCTCAACAGACTCAGAACTGGCGTTCAGAACTTCCTTCACAAGATCGGAGTAGAACCTTCACCAAACTGCGATTGTGGAGAGCCACAAACCATTAGCCACATCATAGATGACTGTGAGGTCCTACAAGTCCCCAAGAGGAATTCCAGGCCTGATCAACCTGGATGATGAAACTATCAGCTGGTTAAAGACGGATCTTCCACTGTGATTTTGGCCTTGCACGAACGAACGAACGGGAGGGTATAGCGGGTTCACTATGGTGAGTTGTCACCTTCACAGTACAGAAAGAATTCTGAGATATACTATTGGATATATTGAAAAGTAATGTCAGCAAGAAGCAATAAATGTTTGATACTCGCCATATTTGAACTCTCAGAATGCCACAATTCCAAATTTAAACATTCACATAGTGATGAGAACACATCACTTCACACCTTTTCCTGAGGTAACTCTAGTAATATTCTGAAGGAACAACTCACCATATTTTTAATGCAATTCTTCCAATGCAGTGCTCTGGAGTAAACATCTCACCACATATAAACTCTCCAAAAGACATCCCTACTCTTAAGTTCAAACATTCATAACAATTGTCTATCAATTGATTTTTATCTCCTTAATTATGCTTTCATAACCTGTATAATATTTCAGAATCCTACATTGTGGAGATAAATTTGCCAGGTAGCAGCATAGTTCATAATTCTCAAAACATAGGCCTATCCTATTCATTTGCATGATCTGTCAGCTATTTTTCTTCTAATGTCTAATGGTGGTGGCCATGGCCAACGAAAGAATTTATTTATTCAAATTAATAAATTCGATTCAACTAACTGCTAATAGTACTAATTTTAACCCCACTCCCACAGGAATATTTCGACTAGAAGCCATAGTTTAAGAGGGCATCAAAACTCATCATTGTCTTCACACTCCAGTTATGTATGTATGTACTTTGTCCTCTATTTTATTTTGAATTGTACTTCATTCCTTCATCCACTAACATGCATTTTATTTTTTCATTCTGATCACAGCATCTACAAAGGAATCCTTTGTCTTGGCACAGTACTTGGATGAAGATAACTTGACAAAGTACAACACATACTATACATCAGAACGGTATATTTACATATACAATTTTATGCTATCCGCTAGAGGAAAGCGATGGACACCTTTCGGACCTAACCCGTATAGATAATATCTGTCGCTCCTCTGCCAGCCCAGACTTGATAGCTCAGTTGGTTAGAGTGCCGTACTGGTAATACGGAGGTCGCCGGTTCGAATCCAGCCAAGTGCACTTGGGTTTTTTTTTTCAACACTTGTGTGTGCTGGCTGTCTCCAGGGAAAGATGAATAAATATTCATTCTTGTCTACCTGGAGAACTACAGACTGTCCCCCCAAAAAATATACAATCAAAGATTAATTTTTTTGGCCCAAATTTTAAGTTCATCTCAACTGGAGTTTTACTGATTCTTTTTAGGAGTGTTCCAGCTTTCATGAGATTTTTAGTTGGTGTAATTTGGGGGCCTGGTTGAGGAGTTATGGCTAATTATCTGAGACAGTTGAAAACCTGTTGGGCCAGTTTTGGCTATCCTGATATCAACAAAGTTGCCATTGAAAATCATCTTCAAGACATTCTTTATTGAAAATTAAAATAAAAAGTTGGTATAAAGTGCTGCTTCTTGTGATATAACATAATTAATAACTTTATAATGTGGCAATTGCTAATAGGTACATGTAGCATTAAGAAATTCAATTCCAAACAGTCTTTTTGTCTCAGCTTTACTCCAGGTTTCAGCAGAAGGTAGAACCATAAAAACACCCTTGTTGAAAGTAAACTGAGACCTTTCAACATAACCATCCTTTCTTGTATTGCTCTTTGTTGAACACTGATTTTCTTCATCATATTCCTCCCTGTCATCTTCGAGGCAGTGGGGATAGGGAAGGTAAATTGCCCCCCACATTAGAGCATTGTCCACACATTGTCCTTCAACAGACTTGTAGACTTTACATTAGTTTCAGCAGTCAAATTCCCCAAATTTCCAAGATTTCATGATTACTGTCCGCCTGAGAGTGAGTCCCTTATTTCACCCACAACATAATAATTTTGTGCTTTCACTGACAAATAATATCTTGATTAGTTCCTGACATGAACTAATAAACATTCACTCTGATAACTAAGAATCAATATTCTTTTGTTTGAAAAGAGTTTAATCCCAACAATGATTCTACACGCCTTATACTTTAGTTTCTCGACCTCAGGTGAAACTGGCCCAATGGTATTTTATCCTTATGTGTTCAATCTGGAAATATCTCCCGCTAGGGTCCATCAATGGGGATGGAATAAAAGCGAGTTTAGCTTAGGATCTGCTAACATTTATTTTTTTCATAATTTTTAGTTTGATTGAACGTTTTTTATTGGGACAGTCTGTCAAGTGGTTAAAAATTTCAAAAAAATAAATACAATTTTATTTTTTTTATTATGTAATATACGTTGATGCTATCCACTAGGACAGCAATGGACCCCTTTCGGATCTAACACCTATAGATGATATCTGTCGCTCATCTGCCAGCCCAGACTTGATAGCTAGTTGGGTTTATAGCGCCGGTGCTGGTAATACGGAGTCACCGGTTCGAATCCGGCCAAGTGCACATTGTTTTTTTTTCAACACTATTTGTGCGCCGGCTTCCGCCAGGGAAAGATTAATAAATATTCATTAAGGTGGGCCTTGTTCCGATTTTTTGTCTGTCGTGTTCTCTACTACTTATATATGGGAGGCCTGACACTTGTATACGCTGAACAACAATTCGTGGGAAACAAACTTGCGGTTTACATGCTAGACACGATAATGTATAGTGCAACGCCCAGCCATTATGTGCTAGTATTGATGGTTAACCATTAAAAACGCAGTTTTTTGTAAGTATCTTGGGAAGAAATAGATTTAGAAGCTGAAATTTCATGAGGACAATGAGAACAATACGGCATTTCATCTGCTATCAAAATTGAGTGACTACCTTCCGGTTACATGTTAGGTAGACATCTGTCAAGTTTGGTAAACCTTACACAAAGCTGAGTATATTTTACCCAACATTACATTTAGTCAACAATGGGTAAGGTTTACTCAACTTTTACTAGGATTTTGCTCTGTGTCCTTTTTACTAACATGAGTAAAATAATGTTTCTGGTAACTGTACTGTTACATACTTTTTGTCATAATGATAGGTTATGCTAAATACCTGGAATCTTAAATCAATGGTGTCCCAAAGACGATTGAACAAGCACCTTTAAATTATGAATAATTGCAATTTTTGTTAGAATCGTCATTATTTGGTCGTCTTGTTGATTCTTGTGAGATTTTGATGCTTGTGTTTTTTGCACTATCAGTGATTTTTCTAAATCAGAAAACCGACAAAATTATCAAAAATCATTTTTTGTATGTCTGAACAAGACAGTTATCCTAACATGGCCCGCAAATGATAAAACCAGAATCAACCCATTTTAGTCATTACTGTCAGTACGGACACTTCTACAAAACATAATTGAATGGAGATTCAATATCTTTGAATGAGCCGTTTTCTTCTTTTCTGTCATTCTTCAAATGAAAAAAATACTTATGGAATTCTGTCAGACCTAATCCGTCGCTTTTAAGCTATCCTGCAAATTTAAAATATTTTTACTCTTTGGGAAAATCACTGATAGTGTATTCTTTAAGCTAGGATGGAGATTTGAATACAATCCCACTACTAAATTCCTGACACATCTTCAAAGGGGAAAAAATGGACATATACTAGGGTCAATTATAGTTAGAGGGTGCAATACGGCGGTGCGGAAAGTATGAAAGTGCATTTTAAATTAGCCGTCCTATGACGTAGCAATCTACGGCGGCCGGTAAGTACGTATATCCGGTGTTCTAAAATTGAATCACAAAAAATTGAAACGCAGTGTTTGGAAATTCTCAGACTGAATAATACCGAAGGCATTGTGGAAAAATGGATTCGCGCCGTAGAGATTGGGTTGTAACTTTTCCTTGTTTGCGAGTGCCGAAGTACCCGCACAAAAATGTTCATGTTTCTCGCTAGGTTCCTATAGGTTCAGACCCAATTACGATACATATTTAAAACAACATAAGTAACGAACCCTCTGATGCCAAAACTTCCCTAGAACCTCCCTCCGTTTCCGGGACTATTTGAGATTGTTTCATTTCAAACACATTCTCTATGACGGACTGCTAACGTTAATCTCCGCGCAGTCCCAATTTAGATAATATCTTTCAAAGTCTGGTGACACAGACTACACACGTTGTCCGGACCGCCGTAACGTAGCACGTGGGTGAAAATGTTTGGTGCTTGTCAGAGCCATAGATTGTGTGTGAACTACCGATAGAAATGTTCAATTTTCTCAAAGGTTCTATAGGTTCATACCCGGTTTAGGGACGTTCTCATAAGAGAATAACATTTCTGACACTCTGATGCAAAAAATATCCATAGAACCCCTTCCTTTTTTTGAGATATTTGAGATTAATTCCATTTACATGCATTCTCTATGGGGCAATTGATAACGTTAGTCTCTCACACAGTGCTAATTAGATAATACCTTTCGCAGTCTGGACACAGCAATACTACACCATGGGTAAATACTTAACACACTGCAGTAAGGGTGTAAAAAATATCCTGTCGTTTTAAAATCTTTTTTTTTTCTTTCACTTTAAAAAAAATCTTAGGTATTTGTACTATTCTAACATGGTATAATTTAAGAGGATGTAGGACCCTTTAAGAGAATGTAAAATTTGATAGGTAAATGTGTGTTGTATAATATGTATCACATACATCTGTGGTGTGCGAAATTTATAAACAGGATAGAATGCTATAATTGAGCATTTTGCTATGGAATTTGATAGTTACTGATATTGCACCAAACCTAATTATTAGTCGATGGGACATGTCCTTCGATGCTGTTGTTTTGTAGTCCCCAACTGGGGGCTAAGGGAAAACCAAGTGTAATTCATAAAAATTATTACGATCACATAAACTTTCTGTTCCAGCACACTAAAACGGGCACGTGTCTTAAAATATATAAAATGTCACTTAAATTTCATTTCCCCAATATCAGGGCTAGTGACTAGACTTCAGCAACAGAAAAGGAAGAAAACGGCAGTGTTCCAAGATACGATTCTCCATTCAATTACGTGTTGTAGTAAGTGTCCGAACGGACAGTAATGACTAAAATCTCTGATTCTGTCCTTATAGGTGGCTTCTGGTCTTATCAATTTGCAGGTAATGTTAGGATACCTGTACTTGTTACATACATGCAAAAATCTGATTTTTGATGATTTTTTCGATTTGCTGATTTAGCAAATCACTGATATTGTCTTTAACCTCATTCAAAATAATTAAATATTGACTTCTATAGTGGCGTGTTCTTAACTTGGCCCATGTTTTTCATCATTTATTCGAAAAGGAAGAAAAGAAACATGAACAAACATAAGAGAATGTTGCTGGGCAAGCTTTGACCTAACAACTTTGTGCAGAACCAAAATCTGTAACTTATTGCTTAACTTCATTTCTATTCAATTTACTGCGTTTTCAGAAGAAAATTTAGTGTCAACGACCTATATTAATGTACACTGGTTAGTATTGTGAGAGGAGGAGGATTGCACTAAAACCGATAGTGGAGGTGGTAAAAATGGCTATAACAATTAATGGCCCTACATACCCGACCCATTGTAATTATCTTAGCTCTGGTTTGCTGAAGTCCATACATATCCATTGGTCTCTGATATTGGGAAAAAGAAATTGAGGTGACATTTTATATTTTTTAAGAAAATGTGCCAGTTTTATGTGCGTAACATACAGTTATGTGATCGTAATAATTTATTATGAATTACACTTGGTTTTCCCTTGGAGCCCCAGATGGGGATACAGAATTCGTTATACGGTTGGTTATTTGGTCCAAATCCCATGGTCTATCTGTAGCCTCATGTGTTTGCACAAGCCAATTATGCAGTGGCAGGTCATACAAGTTCCCATTCTTACTCTTCACGAATTTGGTTCTGTAGTGGCATATTCACTGATAATATCTGGAAAATCTTATTGGTACTATGGCAAAAGGGTATTTGTGATCGTAGCCACTTCATTTTCATATCACTCGATATCCTCAAGAGAAGATTGTATTCTCAAATTTCAGGTGATTTCTGATAGTGCTTTTGATGTATACTGTGAATGTTGTATCACACTGCCTCATAGGCCACTGTGAGTAATATTATGTCCATTTAGATGAAATCCAAAACTATGAATTTCTTTAAAGTTGATGGAATTGACATAAGATCAATCACACATACCATACAATCCATGTTTTTGTCAAAGGAAAAGCACAATTCTTGACTTCCTGAACAATATCTAAAACTCGAAAGGTACCATTCCAAAAGAAAATCACAATAAGCATTAAGCAATACAGTGACCTTCATGACAAAACATGGACTTCCCAATTTAGTGAATGTATGCTATGTGTTTACAATAATATATATCTTCATCCAAAGCAAGCAACTTGTTTACAAAGCATCTCTGAGTCTGTATTTTTCATCGGCAATTGCCAAAGCAATTATAGCTTCGCCCCCTCTTCACGGTCCTTCCCCTCTACACGTACCATATTTCTCACTAAAGCAAACTTGTTGCAGTGTCTGCAACTTCTTACAGGCCAAAGCCCATTATTGTCCTGTCTAGACAATCAAAGGATATGTTCATTAGGATTTCGCGCAGCTATTATGCATGCGTATTTTGTTCACTGACTTGATATCAAAAAATTTCAGAGATTTAACCAATTTGGGCCCAGATCGGTTTTTTTACCAAAATCGTGTTGATTTTTGGCCCCAAATCGCTTGATTTTTGCCAAAAATTCTTTTTTATATGGTCGGGGGGGGGGGGTAAGCAAGGAAGGGGAGGTCTTGAAAAAATAGGCAGAGAAGAAATTCAAACGTATTAAAAGATTTTACATTGTACTATTCATCTTATGTGCAGCTCTGAAATAAATAGAAAATTAGAATAGAATGAATAAAAATAGACAAAAAATAATGTCTGAGTTGTCTGTTTTAATGTTGGTCTTTGGCCACTTTGTTTGGAGTGATATTAAAGGATGACTCGATTTGAAATTATAATTTGTTGTATTAACTAGAAGATAGTCAACTAGAACTAAAGATAGTACCATAAATGCTCAATTTCCAAAGTTTGCCATGAGAATCGGATATATTCCGTTTTATGATAAAATATTTTTATATGGAATGGATCAGAGCTTTAGCAAATTTCACACAGTGATAGTGTGTGGACAAGCATGAAGTAGATGCAAGAAACATTTGTTATTATGACACAATAAATTTGGGTGCCTCGTAAATCTCGTGTGCACTTTCAAGGTCCAAACAATTGTGAATAGCGCCACCAAATGATTATTATGTAATAAAAACAGCACGGTCGATTTAATTTTTTTTCACCAAAATATGCGCAACTGATAATTAGGCAATTATATAAAATCTTGGCACAATTAATTTAGCGTGTTGTTAAAACGGCGCGAAAAACGAAAATCTGGGTTCATGCCCCCTCCCCTTGATCCGTCATTAAGTTTGTGTCATGATGGTTTGATCCGTAACAATTCGTGCTACAACTGCAAAAGTAAACACCCTAGTTATGCAAAAAGCTGCGTGTGTTTGGTTGTATTTTGCGACTAGAAGAATGGAAGCAGGCTGCATCTTAAATCTATTTTACCACACAATTAACTGATTAATAAACGGCATATCCATATTGTGAAAGCTTCACGATGTTATTTGGTAGGCCTCTCCTGTGTGGTAAGATCAGAGTATAGAATGAATGATATAGATGCATATCACTTATATGCTTATGCTGTGTGATAGATAGCAATGAACTCATAGTTCTCAAAGTGAAAGAAAAAAAATTGTGTTGTGTTGCATTGTAACCTTTTTAATGGTTTTATTTAATGACATTACCAGTAATTAACCAGTTAAAGATTGAATACAAATATGTACAAATAATGGATGAACATAAAGACGCATTTACATTCTAACTGAAGCAATTATATCAAGAATTTCCTTTTTTGATCTAACAAAAATTGCAATATAGGACAATATTTGTGTTATCATTTTCTATTTTAAAGGGTGACTGTTCCTATCGCCTTTGGGGCCCCCTGATTTTCCCCGAAGTATCGATTTTAATATAAGATATGAAACAGACCGTATTTTTCTCATTGTCAATCTGAAATTTCCAGCTTCCAAATCCGATTTCTTTCCCAAGATACAAAATTATGCCGTTTTAATGTTTAAAGCCAGCAATATTGCACAGTAGTGAATAAGGACCTAAGATTGTGCATTACCGCAGCAGTCTACAACCGCCTGTCTAAAAAATGGTCAATCAAGAACTTTTTGGAAATTTAAACATTTAACCAATGTTTCCTGATTGGACAATTTTTTCAGACGGCTGTACGATCAAAAAACACCGCAAGTTTGTTTCCTACGATACGAAGTGGTAGTTGGAGGTAATTGTAGTGCAAGTGCCCGTTCATATAGGATAGAAAAAACATGTTGGACAACATAAATCGGAAACAAACACCTCTAATTGTCACAAAGATATACCAAAAATTCTTAGAAAATATAAACAAAAGGGAACAGAAGGTTTGTACAGGGGTCAAAATCATGAGGGTCTATTTATTTTGAATAAATTTTTCATGGCATCATGATGATTAAAAAAAGTAATTATAGTTGTCCAATCTATTTTCATTACTTTTAGGCTTATTTAAAGTCACCATGGTTTTTTTTTCAGAGTATCCCAATTTGGATGAAACTAATTTTAATTGTAGGTCTGATGGTCAGTTGGCGATAACAAAATATTTTGCCGTAGATAGACATTTCGGTTTGTAAATTAGATGGAAAGGATTAATTGCCCGTATGTGAACCAATGTTACAGACATTTTGACCTTCTAATTATGTGACAAAATTATAAAAGGAGGACAAGTATTATATTTTTCAAAAGATATCCAAAATTCTAGAAATCTTGCCTCCGATCACCTTTGGAACCTTTGTTGCGCTATAATCCCAGCGTGCATATACGGCCATATACTTTTTTCCCATCCTTAGTATGATATTACCAAAATGTTGGTATCGATTTTAGTTGACAATTATACCTATTCATTAATTTCCCCAGCATGTACAAACCTTTCTCCCTGCAAATACCATTTTTTAACCTCACTTATCAATATTTTTCATGAGGTAAAATAATTCATTTTATTTTAATACCTTGTTGTACTAAATGTGATTTTGCAGTTTATGGTTTGCTTAATTAGGACATTTTTGGTCCCCCGCAACTTTTGTTGGCGAAGGGGGGACTATCGAAATGCTCCCCGTCCGTGTGTGGCGTGTGTGTGTGCGTGTGCGCGTGGGTGTGTGTCCCACGCGATATCTTTGGAAGCAAGTGTGGGTGTCCATATTCGCCACATAGATGTTATCCCCACACATACGCGTTGGGTGGGAACCGAAATGGGTCATGTTGTCCTTGGGTCAAAGTCAAATGAGGGGTCAAAAAATATGGTTAAATTAAAAAAAAAATAGGGTTAAAATGCTATAAAACCTTGTCAAAACGATTATCTTTGATCTTAAGCAAGTAGTATGGAGTCCATCTTTGCACCATATTATGTAGCTTTAAGAAGGCGGCAGATGGAGTTGGAGATGGGTCAGGCCATGGTCAATTGTGGTTCAAAAAAGTCATAATATAAACATTGTCAATTGTGTAGGAGGATGAAAACTTGGTGGGTGTGCTCAACATTCGGTTGCAAAAGTTTAAGGTCATTTCAAGGTCATGTGAGGTCATTCAAGGTCAAATCCCTAAACATGTGGTGGTTAGGATGATGAAACTTGGTTAGTGCAGTCAATATTCAGTTGCCCGAAAATTTTGAAGGTCAGTTCAAAGGGGTTTACGCGGGGTCATCCAAGGTCCAATCTCAAACATGTGGTTTACGATGATGAAACTTGGTGGGTGTGATCACATTCGGTGCCCAAAAATTTTGAAGGTCATTCAAGGTCATGTGGGGTCTTCAAGGTAAAATCCCTAAACATGTGGTAGGATGATGAAATGAAACTTGGTGTTTGTGTTTGCCAACATTCGTTGCGCCGAAAATTTTTTAAGGCATTTCAAAGGCTTATGTGAGAGGTTCATTCAAGGTCAAATCCCTAAAAACATGTTGGCTAGGAGGATGATGAACTTGTTGTGTGCGGTCAATATTCGTGCCGAAAATTTTGAACAAAGGTCCTTTCAAGGTCATGTGGGGTCATCCAGCGTCAAATATATGATGGTTGTATGGTCATGAAACCAAGGTCATCTGGGGTTCATCCAATTATTTGAAACTGTTATGGTAGGAGCCTCTCTGGTTTCATGCCAACCTCCCTAAAGTTATGGTACTTGTCCTACTACCGCGACGAGCGGGGGACCTTTGTGGTTCGAGAAACCGCATTGTTTACGATTGCACAAAAGGTTGCATACATTTGTTTGTTACATATCAACACATAGTTAAAGGTTGGTACCCGCATCTTGGTCCGGTTTTTTCATTATTGAGGGTTTCGCTCCATATATGGAAGCATATCAACAAAACACTGTCCTGGTCCTTAAATTCCAATGGGTAGAAAATATGGAAAATTTATTGTTGATATCAAAATCTAAAATTTAATGAGTAAAGGGGGAGGGAGGGGGTGCATAATTATCGATAGGGTCACCATCTCGCTTAAAATTGTTAAAATGGCCGTGAAACAAAGTGTTACATGGTGATCAAATTGTTTGACAACTATTATTTTTCGTAATTCCCACAAATGTGTTTATGTTGAAATTCTTCTGCATGACATTTGTTTTGTACAAGGTATAAATAATGATGGCAAGTTTTACCGTGCATTTCTTTCCAAACTGTCATGTTGTCAGGTGTATTATAATGTGGAAAATAGGGATCTTGGGCCTATAAATATTGTTGAAAATTTGAATTAAATATAAAATGTTACGTTTTGATATTACTCATGTTGCTAGTCTAAATGTGCAACATATGTGGTAGTGCATTGAAGTTTTAAAAGCATATATGGATTATTTTAAACTTTGCAATTGTTTAGAATCAGAATTATATGAAAATACTTTTGTATGTATTACTAGTTTAGGTCAGGATGGGAGTGCTTTCATCATATTGGCACAATGCCTATTACAAGAACTAAGGAAACCTGACGGAGATGAGGTACCAAGTGAGCAAACTCCGGGCTTGGTAGTCTGAGGGTTTGCCTAAAGAGCATTGGTTACAATATTGGAATTGGCCAAATGAAAAATCAAATGAACTAGAAATGTTTAAGAAAATGAAGATTACAAGATAAAGAAAAAAGAACGTGTTTGCATATGAAGATAAGAAAAAGAAACGTCAAGCTGAGTTGCCGTAACTTGAACATAGCTGACAAGGCTTAAAGAGACAAATGATGAAAGTAATCCACAAAATTCAAAAAGTAGAACGTAAAACCAGAATTATGCGGTTCACGTTTTGCGAGATGATGAGGGACATAATGTATATCTTAGGCTTTTGAGTGGCTTGTGAGACAAAGGGGGTGGCACAGATCAGAATGGGCTAAGCATTTGATTCCTCGTTTGTCAGGTAGGCAAAGGAAGTTTTTTTGCCATCTCACCATAAATGAGTCGCAACGACTATAAAATTCTTTAAGGCAGCCATATTGGCCAAGTACGAAATAAATGCAGAATCGTACCGCTTGAATTGTTGAAAATTTCGTAACAGTGGTCACAAGCCACTGACACGATATATGAATGGGGTGATGATTGGACATACGACTTTGTGGGGTGGGCCAAAAATTTGCGAGACTATTCCGCACCCCTGAGTGATTTTAGGATCTAAAAAGAATGATAATTAGTGAACAGGCCAGTACTAAAACTGCCCCCATGGGATTTAGCCTTTATCTCAAGGATGAGCAAGTCAAAACGGCCAAGACTAGCTCGCTGAGAGGAACAATATATATCATGAACCGTGTGGCCGCGGTAGGGCATATTTTGGCAAAGAAGTCATAGCGGCGAGGGTGAAAATGGGTGATGAAATTGAAAAATCGCCCATAGGCCATGGGCCCAACCAAAATTGACAACCCAAATTAAGCCAGTTGTGAAATGCCTATGTTGTGGCGGGGGACACATATTCCAAAGTTCTGTCCCAATGTGGTTAGCGTGCCAGTGCAGCATGCGCCAGATTTGCAACCTGTTCATCAGCGTAGTTCAACTACTAATGACACAGTTCAACGTACCCACAGGCACCCAAAGTTAGATCGAGGCTTCAAATTAA
>JAMKCH010053505.1:0-10161 GCA_023653785.1 Ophioderma brevispina
ACTTAGGATTAGCATACATTTATTCGCATTCATAAAAATGGAATTGCGTGTGTGCTTGCATGGTGACGGCGGAAGTTTACGGCCTCATGCTTGGTAACTCAAAATCGATAACGACTTTCGTTTACACTCATAAAAGTCGTAATACAATTACGACTGATTTGAATTCACCTCAAGTAAATGATGATAGTCATCATTGAAATTCGACTTTTTGAATTGCGTCCTAATTACGACTGTACCTGTTTACACTTATTACGGAAATGAATTCGATTATGACCCAACTGAATTCGATGACACCTTTTGCCCAGTGTAAACGCCTTATAAGTCTCATATTTGGCGATAAAAAAGACACTTTTCGACAAGACTGACTTCAAAGCACAGGAGAAAATATACATTGCAGGACCATATTTGATGCGATTGACAGAGAAATTTATTATAAGCATCATAATGTGTTATAACCTGAGGTTTATGTTGGATTAGGTGAATGAATAGGGACTGAATCAAGGTTGTTACAAGCGTAGAATGAGAAGGAGTTGTGAGGGTTATGAGCTGGGGGATATAAGCAAGGAGGAGTAGCCGTTAATTGGTTTACGTTGTGAGGGATGCCAGAGGCTACTGAGAAGTAATTTCAGCTTTAGATGGAATGTTGTGCTGTCCTCGCCCTTTAGGGTATAGAAATGATGCATGGTGATCGCGATGGCTACACAACAAGCAATTGTCCAACAGGATGTCAATTGTAATGTGTAGTGATTGTGATGGCTAGCAGAATAGCAGCCATTCACCAATAGCCTCTTAATTGATATTTGTTAAAATCTGTTGGGTACAAACTTATGTTGAAATATTGAGATTAAATATTATCAAAACAAAATAAAGTCATGTGTTATACTAAAGGGCAACAATCTTTAAACAAAGTTTATGATTAAAAATCAAGCATTTTGCAGCCATAAGCTGGAAAAAAAAACTAATTAGAACTTGTTAAATGTGCTTGTTCCGATCGCCTCTGGGACCCCCCTAATTTAACTGGAAGTAGTATAAATTTTGATATCAGATGAAAGGCCGTATTTTTCTCATTATCGTCCTGAAATTTCAGCTTGCAAATCCACTTCTTTGCAAAGATATAAACAAAAAACTGTCGTTTTAGTGGTTAGCCATCAGTAGTGAATAGGGCCTTGCAATGTGCATAATCGCTTCTATTATCAAAACCGCAAGTTCGTTTCCCACGATACTTGATGGTAAGTGTATGCAGGTGCCAGGCTCTCATATCAAGTGGAGAACAAGATACACATAAATCGGAACACCCACCTTTAAAGTTAGCATACTTTTTCTGAAAGAGTAAATATTCTGTTCTACATTAAATTTGGTCTTTCTGTAAGTTAACATAAAGGGAACACTTTATTCCTGTTTCCAAAAGATTAGGGATGATAACATTTGCAGAACATGGCCATTATTTATTTCGCTTTTGAACAGTTTGTAGAACCACGTCTGACATGTTAAATACTTTGTTAATTGTAATTAATTAATGTCAAAAAGTACAGAAGTTAATTTCAATAACCACTCCGGAGTGGTTTTATTACAGTATCATTCCATTTATACATGAAGGTGACAGGTGTTGATTTTGACCATGCGAAAATATGGTTTTGAAAAATTTTGAGGGCACACACTTTACCAAATGTATCAGTGCCTAAATTTAAATAGCAATTTCAAACAAACATTTCACGTCTTAAAAACAATAAATCAGTACCATTTTCTCTCTTTGTAAGGGAAGAGGAGTATAATGCTGGTTGTGTTACTCTATACCCACTGGACGGTAGGTTGTCAATAAGCTTATCATTAACTTATCAAAATCAGTCGGACATGAGCCAACATTAAATTTTGTATGAAGTGGTAATTTTTGCACATGTTATTTTTCACGCATGACTGACAAACCCTCTTTCACTCGTTTTCAAATTCAACAACATGAACTTTCTCCCATAGGCCTATAAATATTTCTGTGAGTGCTTAAGTTTGTGTTTGATTCTTAGCACAAACAATTCTTGTATCTCGCGGTAATACAGGGGTTTCCCCCGTTGTCACAGTGATGCTAACTGTAAGCGTGGTCGCTGTGTCAACAGTGAATTAAACAAGCAGTGTGCAATGGGATGTAAAATTTAATAGATGACAGAATTGTTATTATTGTAGGTGCTTGTACCTAAAAATAGTCATAATATTCTACCTTAGATTTTCTATGCAATGATATCGGTGATGTGTGTTCATGAATAGTGGGACTGAGTGAGAATGGAATAAGTAGGAGCAGGTGTCTGAGAAAATTTAGTTTTGTGTCCGACAGCCTTAAGCAGGAAGGAACATAGGGACCCCACTTTGTCCACTGTTGTTGTTCGTTGTTGTGATGTCTGTTGTCTGTGTTGTGGTCTGTTGTGAAAAAGGGTTTTAAAATTGCCTTAAGGATCAACATATTTGATGGATTTATTAAACCAAACTTGAAATCTTAGACGCAACATGGGATCCACAAAATTTGCTTGGTTGAGGTCAAAGATCACATACAAGGTCAAAGGTCATGTGAGGTCAAGTTGTTAAAATAGGCTCTGAACATGTGAAATTGACCTCATTTTGGAAAAGGGAAGTTCAATTGGAAACCAAACTGGTGGTTTATGGAGGTAACATGCAAACCACTCATTTGGTTTATGAGGTCAAAGGTCACATTATCAAGGTCAAAGGTCTGTTAGGCCTATCATCACTAACGGATGGCAGGCGACACAAGCGGTCGAGGACCGATTGTATTTTTTGAACATTTTTAAACTCCTTGTTTGTAAAGATATCATGTAAGATCTTTATGAAATGCGTTGGCAAATCCGGTCGTCTTCAGACAGACCAAATGAACATGTTTTCTAAAACTGTCAATCTTTTATGAGATCCAACAATTTGATGATTTCTTCTTCCTAGTTCCGAGAAATCATAATCAGAGTCCTCTTCCTGCAGCATCAGGGTCATCCCCCTTTCTCGGCATCCTCCTCTCCCACACCCCCTCCCCCTCCTCCTCCTCCTCATGACTGTTTTCCAAAACTGGTCATCATCTATTGAAATGATTTCCATTATTCACAAGTGACATGCTTTTTAAAAAACTGATTAAGATTTCATGACATGCTTTCCAAAACCAGAAATCTTTATAAAAGTCTCCATGATATGACTCTGGAATTTCATTCCCAAGTAGGATTTTTCATGTTTTCAATTCTGGCACAACCTGTGGCCCCTTGTACTTGTGTAAAACTGATGTTTATCATTGGAGAGAAGACGAAATATATTTCATGTTTACAGATATTTATGAGGGCGGGACGCACCTATATTGCTTTCGTCGTCGTATCGAGGTGTCTTATATAGTGTAGCATTTTGTTTACTTAAAGGACCTTCAGTGATTTGAAAAATATTTGAAATTTGCAGGAATTGCTTCAAAGTGAGGATTAAGTCTGTCTAGGAAATTCTCATAAGGTACATTTTCAGCTGTAGAATTGACAGGAATTGAAGAAAACGGCAGTTTCCAAAGATACGATTCTCCATTCAATGCGTGTTGTAGTAAGGTCCGTTCGGACAGTAATGAATAAACTCTCCGATTCTGTCCTTTAGGATGCTTCTGGTCTTATCATTATAGGGTATGTTAAGATTACCTTAATGTTACGACATGCTAAAATCTGACTTTATTTGATGATTTTTTCGATTGTGAGTTAGCAAATCCATGATAGTGTCTTAACATTTGTTTAGATTCGACCACGCCAAAGTGCCAGGACTTTTTAGGGATGATAGAAAAGGGAGTGTAGAAGGGAGCGGATTGATTGACATCAATAGCCGATAATATATTGGAAAGCTGACCAAAAAAAATGTTTCACACATTGGAATTCTTAAGTTGATTTTCGAGAGATCTTGTAGCAGAGAAAGTGTTTTGGAAGAAGGAATACAATCTGGCGGTACGTGTTTGAGCTCCGAGTGTTACCTAATTTCGCGAGATGGTTTCTACCACTCAAGTGGCGAGATATTACTGTTTCGGCTTCCTTACTTGGTTCAGGGGTGTAATTTTTAAGTAGTGAAATGGTGCTGAGGCAATCTAGGCATACTTTTTAGGTATTGACTTCTTCCACTGTTGTAAATATATTATATATAAACCCGTAAATAAAATAAGGGTAAATATAGGGATATTGAATGGAGCATACGTAGAGTATTTTGAGAAGACATTTGCTTGGGTTGTCGCCGTTGCGACCCCCGAAAGTTTAAATGGAAAAATCGGCACATCTGATGTCATAGTCGTTTGCGAGATGTCCACAATGGAAGAATCGAGTACTTCCCATAATACATTATGTAAATTGTCAAATAACGAGGGTGATAGTTTAAAGCTTGTAACTCTTGTAACTTAAATGCATATTAAATCCTTTTCATCTCCATGTATGGGCACTAAAGCAATAAAGGGTTACGTGCTATGGTGTTTATGCATGCCGGATCTAATTGAAAATGTTAGGCCTACGTGCTAACTAATAGAAAAAAACTAAATAATTTTGTTTGGCTTGTGGACAAAGGTAGTTTTAACAAGAAAAGTTGTAAATAGGAAAAATAGCAATTTGATATCTTAAACATGACAATAGCCTATTTGTTAGGTATTGGGATGACCATGTCCGTGTAAATTAAAAATTTGAGTGAGATTAAGGCTATAACTGATATTTTGTCATTTGAGATATGAGCCTGGTAAGTTTTCAAAAAACAGTTGTTTTGAGGTCATAAAATGCAAATATCCAATTCCCATCCATTTTCATCCTTCAACTTATGACGTCAGTAGTGCTTCATATTGCAATGTGGTAACTCAATTTGATTGCCAATAGAAATGAGTAACGCTAACGCTATGTCGCGTGGGATCCATTTATAGGAATTAGATGTATACTGCATTATTTTACATTAATATTTATCATATTGTTTTTTGCTGTATTCTATGATCAACAAATAAAAGGCCCACAAAAATTCTTTTAAAAAAGGATCCAGTACCCATGTATTGGTTTATATATACTTAATTTGGTCTATTCTTAAAGGCATATCAGTGATTTGCTAAATCAGAAAATCGAAAAAAAAAATCATCAAAACTGAGTTTCCTGTTGTGACAAGTTCGGGTGTCCTAAAATAACCCTGCAAGGGATAAGAACGGAAAAGAGAGGATAATAAGGCCAAATTTGATAGGTTAGTCATTACTGTCAGCACACGCACGGACACTTACTACCAACACTATTGAATGGAGTTGTATATCTTTGAACCCTGCTTTTTGTATTTTTGTCAATTTTTCAATTGGAAAAGATAATGATGAGAATTGACATACTCAATCGTTCACTTGTAAGCTATTCCTGCGAATTTCAAATATTTTGACTCTTGCGGCGTGGATCACTTATAGTGGCCTTTAACGTCAATAAAAGCCATGTTTAAACTGTATAGTGCAACACTGTGGAGAAGCGGCAAAAATGGCTATTTTCAACCAAATTGGCACTCCCTATATCTAAACCGATCAATATTTTTTTATTGTTTTCTCACTAATTAGTATATGTCTTAGAGCAATATATATTGCCTTGGGCAGAAGAGTTTTGCAGAAGTATTCCATGTGGAAATGCATCCATTATGGATGTAGGGCTCCAGGAGCCCCCCCCCCCACCACCATCCAAAAGTGTGTGTAAAAGTCCATTTGACAGATGAAAGTTAGAATTGTAAAGCTATAGAAGTACAGTAAATGTATACTTTGCGTTGTCGTCTCATTGATCGTGTACTTGTTGTAAATTTACAGTATTATACGCAGCATGCATTCTACCCAACTAAATACGCCTACCGTTATTAAAAGTATTAATTTACATTAAAAGATGGTCTAAAATATACGGCAGGTTTGCTAGGTTGGTGTGGTCATCTGTGCTTTTTTTATCCCTACATATTCCCAAGCGCTTTAAGAACTAACCGAATGCACATATTTCCAAGAGTTTTAATTAAATTAACTTTTAGAGTATATTGTAACATTTACCTATTTTGTAGGCAGAATGCCCGAAAAATATTGTAAAATTTACAATATCTTTAATAGTATACTGTGTCCCGAGACCCCGGTTGAAGTACAATTCAGTTCATAAGGTCTCCTTTTGGTAAACTTTTGCCTCAAAAGCTCAACTTTAGCCAAATTTCGGCTCCCAATCCGGCAAATTTCACAAAATTTAAGTTCCTAAGACCCTACCTTTGGGACACAAATTAAGTTCTCAGGCACCCAAGTTCGGAAATCGGGCCGCACATCCCTACCTGAAAAAAAATTAGAGCCGCTCCTACCGGCGCAATCGATCTGCATTTAACTGTCATTCACAAAAGCCACCCCCACCCCCCCTTCCATCGCCAAAGACGCCCGAATAAGGTTCCGGAAGGAACCAAACCAAACCCCAAACCCCTCCAGAATAGCGAAAGCCGAGAACCGCGAAATTCTAGTTTCCCTAATCTTTGCAGTACACTGGCTCAACAAAATTTGTACATTTCTTTGAACATAGTGTTTGGCTCACCTACAACAAGAATGGAATAAGCACTGCAAAATTTGTGAGTGTTAAGAGCCAGAGGAAAAAAGTAATCCTTAATTGGTTTACATCGTTCAGGGAAACCAAGGCCATTGAAAAGCAATTTTAACTCAACCCTTTTGGGTTTTTAAAAGCGATAACACACCAGCTCATGATGACTGTCTACCTGACATTCACTCGTCAGTAACCATGTTGTCAAATGCGCTTGCAGTTATATAAGCCTGCAGTTGCGTAAGTTTTTCGTTAATTTATCATAATCTATCGAGCTTGAGTCGGTGTGGAGTGGTTGGGCTTTCTGCCTTGTTGTGGTTGACAAATGGATGCACAGTACAGCAATTGCATTTTTATGCAAGAATTGTTTGCAAATGGCTGAAAATATAAAAAAAAGAAGGCCCCTGTTTTGCAGGCCCGACCAACCACGAGGTATTTTGGGATTTAAAAAAACAATTTTTTTTTAAATTGCTGTGTCACCAATATTTATCAAATTTAATGTATTCTTTGTATTGGAATTGTTATCCAGTTATACAGATCAGTCTAAAATATCAGTTACTTGACTTAAAGTATGTATGTCTTATCCACATGTATCAAAAATAAGAGGAAAACCCACATCAGTTTAAATACTTCTGCTGTCATCAAAACTACAACAAATTCTTCATTGGACATAAACCTGGACTGTTTTCTTTCTTTTTTTTTAAATAAATTCAAAGTGCTGATGAATAAGACAATACAAATCTCAAATTTTGAACTTCTGTCTCTATAGAAAGATTAATCTTTCCAGAAATGCACTAGAGGACTTTAAGAAGATTAAAAAATGCATGAGGCAAAAAATAGATTTATCCATATCCCTGAGTTTGCCGAAAATAGAGAGAATGTGTGTGTGTGTTGAGAGAGAGAGGATGTGTGTGTGTGTGTGTGTGTGTGTGTGTGTGTGTGTGTGTGGGGAGGGGGGTGTTGAACATGCACACATGCAGCGATTGTGCATTAACTACAGCAAGTTAAACAAGCAATGGTTATGAGCAATCCGGGATGGATGATGAAGTTGGGTGTATTATTGATGCTAAATCAGAGGTTTTAAGAAGATTAAAAAATGCATGAGGCAAAAAATAGATTTGTCTATATTTATATATTGTTGGCCAAAGAGAGAGAATGTGTGTGGGGTGTGTGTGTTGAACATGCACACATGCATGCAGCGATTGTGCATTGACTACAGCTAGTTGAACGAGCCATTGTGATGAGCAATTGGGGATGGATGATGAAGCTGGGCTTATTATTGATGACAAATCAGAGGTTTTTGAGAAGATTACAAAATGCATGAGGCAAAAACTAGATTTATCTATATCCCTGAGTTGGCCGAAAAAAGAGAGGATGTGTGTGTGTGGGGTGTGTGTGTGTTGAGCATGCATGCGTGCATGCAGCGATTGTGCATTGACTACAGCAAGTTGAACGAGCCACTGTGATGAGCAATCGGGGATGGATGATGAAGCTAGGCTTATTATCGATGCTAACGAGCCACAGTCACCTTGAATCATTCATGTTTGGCCTTCAAAGCACCCATGTGTCATGCATAGAGCGAGATTACGGCTGAAATCGGGCATGGATTTCTGGCATGATACAGTGATGACAGTGATGATAAACAAACGTAATACTGAGGAAATTTGTGCTGGAAACTAAGTTGTGGCAATAGCATGGATTTAATACATAAAATGTTACTTGATCAAGAAGGTGGTGATTATATGAGGGATGGTATTGAAGTTCATGAAAATTTATTGTTTCCTGTTATCTTCTGAATTCTGACTTGAAGTTTTCCCCTGATAGTTTATTTGTTTCAAATTATTGTAAAGTAAAATTGAAGTGATAAGTCAATGGCTGAAATGTCATCTTACTATAAGATTAATGAGAGATTTATGAATCATTGAATTGTAGCATAATTATTGTAAAATAAGACTGACCACTTGTTGGGGTGCAAACCTTCACCAGTTTCAAGTTCTTTCAATTCATTCCCATCACATTAACTCATATTACTATACAAGTATGGAGAGGTACTTGGGCAAGGTCAAGCTGCCATGGTCTTGTCATCTAAAAATGAAGTTTTTTGCGAGTGTTAATAAAAAAAAATATGATGGGTCACAAGTGAGGATATGCCCAATTTTGAAGTTTAACAACTCGAGCTTGTGGTGATGGTGGTAGTGGTAGTGATGATGATACTGAGGAGGAGGAGGATTGCTCATCATTAACTCATTCAACCTAATGGAGTAATTACTCTTTATACCCATCTGAAGGATTTACTGATGCACTTATTTCCAGGATAATCAGCCTTGACCTATGTGATTCATCCCATTAAACTTAAAGATTTGTCCTAACCTTCTGCAGATCTTTGGTAATTTCTAAAGGCTAATAAATTGCAACCCTGTTGGCTCTTGGAAAAAATTCTAAAAGCTACATCATGATAAATGATAACACTGCACTTCACGTGGCACAAGTCTTCAGGTTTTCTTGAAGCTGAGCTTTTTGATACCATTGGATTTATTCTTACAACTCTTTCAAAGTGGTTTTAGCCTTAAATGGTCTACATGTCTTGAAATTAAGCAATATAATTTAGCAAATCATAGATGCTCAATAATTAGCCAGTTTGTAGTAATAATAAAAATTTTAATAGTGGAATAAAGCAAAAAAAGGATAACATACGTGTACATGAGGCTATAGTCAGTTGTACGATGGATTATATGTAGTAAAATCATGTTATGGACAGCCTGTTAAACAATCTTGAAATTTGCATAAATTTGCATATATTTTTGCATAATTAAAATAAAGTGCATTCTTACCATAAAACTATAACTATGGGTGGAGTTAGGGGGAAACAGTACCATAACATCACATTTGCATAACAAAAGCAAATTTCTCCCTAAAGTACATTCTGTTGTTTGATGATGATGATGAGGAGGAGGACGTCGACGACGATGATGATGATGAAGTTGATGTTGATGAAGTTCACTTATTTGTCAAATTCATTCTAATAAAAGCTAACCAGTGAGATTAAATTGATCAGTTCAGTTAGATATATTTGTGAATTCACAGAAATGAAATGTTCAATTTGTCAATATCATCTAATCAATCAAAAATAAATCCATGAGATTTAATTTATCGAGAAAGAATTTTTTTGATGGTATTTGCTAGTCACACATAAGATAATGCCAATTAATGCAGCTGTGACATATATAAAAAAAATTGCCCATGAACTAATTACCACATGCCAAAACCCAAGAGCATTTTACCTTAAAGGGCTGAATTAAGTTGTTTATTTTCTCTCTCTGCTATCTCTCCATCGTCTTCTCCCAGAGTAGATGCGTTGCATAAATTCTCGCCTCGCAAGAAGTCATACAAGGTTTAGTGTGGGTGCATTATTTGCCAGCAGTGTAAACCCCATCTTGAGACATTTTGCAAGCGTTTTATGGGAACGCAAGACATTTGAATGCTTTCAGATTGTGGCACACTATCTCTCTGTATTTGGAGGTGACAGAGAATTGTGCATTTAGTTTTGTGTCTGTTGTTCATTGAAAAAAAGGACAATGAAAGTAATAAAATGGTTTAGAGATTTGGGAGAAATTGG